>SEYY01019620.1:120000-125000 GCA_009176605.1 Armadillidium nasatum
TCTAACTTGATTGCGTTAAAAAACACCAGTGCAGCTTGAGCGAAGAACTGGTGTACACGCGAGGAAGTCTGAAAGACATTCGTTAGAAAAAAAATACAAATAAGCAAGAATAATAAAAAGAAATGAAAATCTTTCGGAGAAAAAGAAAAACATCCATCACTGGCAGAAAAATAAAATAAAAACAAAAACAAAAGATTTGGTTAATCTCTGTGTAGAAGAATTGAGTAGAGAACGGAAGCAAGGATTTAGTTCTAGGAAGTCTATCTAGGAGTTCCAACGTGGAAACAGAAAAGTTCTCGAGAATGAATGATCTTCATGTACCGATTGGTTAGGGAGTAAGAAGTAAGCTGACTAGCCTGCTAAATTCAGGTTCCAATAAGGATAAGAAAAAAAAAAAAGAAGAACAGCGAAAGGTTCCAAAAGAGAAAGACCTTCTACACGGAACAAGGATCAAAGTTCTAGAACTTAAATCTGAGTTGAAATTACAGAAAGCCGAGTTACTTTTCTGACATGCACATCCAAGAGTTCTAAAGTAATCATTTAAAGAAAAATTCTGCTGTAATAAGATTGCAGTTTCAGGAAAAAAAATAAATGGCTACATACGAAGAATTAATCCCAACTTCATAAATACCAAAGGATTATGGACAAAATTTTTCAAATACCTTCAAGGGTTGAAAATTTTTCAGGAGAGGCAAGAACAATCTGAAGTACAGTTTGCCCCACCTCCGTGATAGACAGGAATTCTTTATGCGCATTACTTGTTTTATTAATGGCTTATTATGGAGATTGTATCTTTGTTATTTCCCTTGATGCTTCTAGGTTACTAGATAGTTAATTGAGTATTTGTTAAATAAAATAATAAATATAGTTGAAATAATAATACCATATAAGAACAGCTTTCAAATCATCGAATAAGAGACAAGATTCTCTAATGAAGTAACGAGCATTCACAAGAGAGGGAGCTTGGGCATGAGGAGAGACACACTTCCGCATCTGACAGAGCCAGGGTAGAGACTCCGGTCTCGTAATTCCCCCTGCGAGTCGAAGTAATATTTATTTATCAATTGATTTTATAATTACAATTATTTACCACTTGAAAATCTTAACAGTACGAGAATTCCGGGCTAGAAATATAATAGTGCCAATTTGTAAATTACAATAATTTCCTGAAGCATTTTTGCTTCATTTACCATTTCATGTTGCATTTGTCACCTTAATAAAGATTATCAAAGGTTTGTCTGTTTGGGTTTATTCCCATTATATATATATATATATATATATATATATATATATATATATATATATATATATATATATATATATATATATATATAATATATATATATATATATATATATATATATATATATATATATATATATATATATATATATATATATATATATATATATATATATATATCCTTTACGTCCAAACATTTTTTTTTTTCAGTGATCTATGAAATCTTGACTTGTACATTGAATGATTTAACATACTTTAATTTTTTATTATTATTATTATTATTATTATTATTATAATTACTAATTAAATTATATAATATATATATATATATATATATATATATATATATATATATATATATATATATATATATATATATATATATATATATATATATATATATATATATATATTATTAACTATTATCATATGATACTATCATTATTATTATTATTAAATTATTATTTATTAACATATTTATTATTATCGCATTATTATTATTATTACTATTATCTGAATACTGAAAATAGTAATAATACTTTTTCTGACTAAAAATAACATTTGCATCAATGGTAAAAAATAGTCGTTCATGTTTATAAATATTTTCTTAAGACAATTTTTCTTGAGAATTCTATGAGCGTTCCTATTAATCATTGATGAAGACTCAAGTATTTGAACTTGAATAATTTAGAATACTAAACAGTTTTCAAAGAAATAGTAATTGCTATATGTTATTTGAACAAGCATAAACACACACACACCTATATATATATATATATATATATATATATATATATATATATATATATATATATATATATATATATATATATATATATATATATATATATATATATATATATATATATATATATATATAGCTCCCGTCCTTTGGTTTCCTCCTCTTTGTTTACTTATATCTAGTTTATTTCTAATCGTTCCATTTCGGCTGTTGTTGATGGAGCGACTTCTTCTTCCTTTCCTGTCAATAGTGGTGTTCCTCAGAGTTTTGTCTTATCTCCTACTGTATTCTTACATTTCAATAATAATCTTCTCAGCTGCTCATCTAACCCTATCCATTCATATGACGATGACTCAACCCTCCATTCTTCTACTCATTTCAAATCTGCTCCTTCCTTTGCATCTAGAGTTGCCTTTCGTCTTCATCTTTCCGATTCCATTCTGGCAGATCTGGATAGAATTTCCCAGTGGGGTGGTCTCAACCTTGTGAAATTCAACTCTTTAAAAACTCAACTTTTAGAAATCTCCCTCTCAAAGACACCTCGTAACTTTTCTATTTTTTTCATCTCTCCTGTTGACAATATAAACATAACATAAACAAAAAAATATTTAGAAACCTCATATCACAATGGTTGCTAGGGCGGCCTCAAAAAAGCTGGGAGTTCTGTTTAGACTGAGAGAATTTTTTTCTTCTTCGCAGTTACTCCAAGTATGCAAGGGAGTATGGAGTATGTTTTATTGTATGGAGTACTGCTCTCATATCTGGGGTGGCTCAGGTTTCACCTGCCTTTTGGATAAGGTTGAGTCAAAGGCTAAAAGACTTATAAACTGTTCCGCTCTTTCTAATTCACTTGACTCTTTATCTTTGCGACGCAATGTTGGTGCCTTCTCTCTTTTCTATAGGTACTACAGCGGGAAATGCTCGAGGGAACTATCCATCCGTATGCCTCCACTTTTACGTCGTCCTCGTATCACAAATGGTGCATTATATGCGCAACAATCTTGCGTGGACATAGGCAACTTCAGGCATTGTCCGCTGTGGTGCCTACTTCTTTCCTGACACATTTGTTCTGTGGAATTCTCTCCTATCTTCTGTGTTTCCTGCCGAATTTAATCTCAATTTCTTTAAAGCTCGCGTCTGCGTTCACCTAAGAAATTTGCGTTAGGTGGGTCCTACAGGGGTTGTTTTTATTTATTATTATTATTATTATTATTATTATTATTATTATTATTATTATTATTATTTTTATTACTCTACTTTATTTTTCTTCTTCTGATACCCCTCCTTGAATAGGGCTTTGCCCGTGAGTGGTGGTGATGTTTAAATATATATATATATTATATATATATATATATATATATATATATATATATATATATATAATATATATATATATATGGGATGGAGTAAAGTATCGGTATCGGTATCGTATCGGCAAGTATCGGCATATTTTCCGATACGGTATATTTTCAGGATCGGTACGGTATCGGCAAAATTTTGGATATCGGTATCGGTAGTATATGGCATATATATACTACTATGATATATATATATATTATAATATATATATATATATATATATATATATATATATATATATAATATATATATATATATATATATATTATATATATATATATATATATATATATATTATATATATCGTAGGGAATTCACGATCCCTATATGTAAATTGCGATTCTGATATGAAAATAATAATCCCGAAAGATCTGGAACCCGAAAAATTCTGATATTCTGATTCCGATATCCTAATTAATTTATGGCTAAAGGATTTTATAATTTGGCTAAACTATTTCAAAGAATATTCATAAAATTTCAATGAGAAGTGCAACCAACACAACATTTCCGGTTTTATTGTCAGGGTTGCATAGTTGCCAAGTAAAAGAACACTCGTAGAACAGACAACCCTCTTTTCATCTTCTAGATCTTACAACAGTGGACGAGAAATGACGTCAACGTTTCGACGAAGGCT
Organism: Armadillidium nasatum; assembly: GCA_009176605.1. Taxonomy (NCBI): domain Eukaryota; kingdom Metazoa; phylum Arthropoda; class Malacostraca; order Isopoda; family Armadillidiidae; genus Armadillidium; species Armadillidium nasatum. Next base: position 123,978 of record SEYY01019620.1, read on the forward strand.
CAGACATAACGAAAAATCTGTGTTAGTTTACCAGTTTCTATAGTTGTAACGTTTGGTATTTCTGTTCTACACCTCTACTGTTTCGAAATTCTTAATTAATTATTTTTTTGTTGTTATTTTTGATTAGTTTGAGTGTATAATGTAAGTTTAGGGTCTACTTTATTGTATTTCATTCAAATTTCAAATAGTAAATTATTTGCCTTCTTCAAATTAGCCTTCTGCCCTTCTATGTAATAAGTGAATATATATATATATATATATATATATATATATATATATATATATATATATATATATATATATATATATATATATATATATATATATATATATATATATCTTAAACACTCCTATAATGCCTAATTCTTTTGGCAGTACTTTAAGCTGCTCAGTGCGAAGAAGGGCATTGCAGTTTGTCAACTGAAGCCATGAAGAAGGTACGTCAACAGAAAACATCAAGTTGAGTATCAGTTCGACAAAAGGTATGAGTGTTCATTTTCAATCGAACCATAATAAGGAATTTGGAGAATGTAAAAAGCTGCAGAAACAAAGTTTTAGTATCGGCAAAAAAAGAGCAGCATCAGTTATTGGAAGATGAAAAAGAACATTTTCCGATCTATCTCGCGTTGCTTAACGTTCCTAGCGGCACCACTGGGTAGCATTTCGTCTGAATGACAATTTAAAGTTGGTAAACGCATGATTACTAACACGCGTTCTCGATCGCTGCCACACAATGCAGAGATCCTCATCTGGTTAAATTACAATATTCGTGCAGTGGCAATAGCACTCTCTCATTCCTCAAAGAGCACAGGGAGCTCAAAAAGAAACACGAAGATACAGAACATGAATAATAATTGGCTGCCGAGTCCGACATGTTACTGCAGTCAAACCGGCAGCGAAGACAGCGACTGCGCGATGAAGAAGACTAACTAAAAGGAAATAAGGAATGTTATTATTAATAAACTAAAAGGAATCTTCTTAAAAAGAACGTAATTTACGTTAACGATATAAACTCTTCTTTAA
>SEYY01019620.1:137500-140000 GCA_009176605.1 Armadillidium nasatum
GATGCTTTACAGCAGCATTTTTCAATGGAGAACAGCTTGTGTTATTGCAATAAACATCCAGGGTTTACCTAATAACCTTGATATTGTGTACTGCTCAAACGAATGGAGACTTCATCGACGCATCACTATACAGTACTATGGCCTTTCTCTTACATAATGGCAATGTTTTCCCGTCTGTTTCGATTGCACATTCTATAATTTTAAGGGAAACCTATGACAACTTGCATTTCTTTTCATACAAAATCAACGACGATCAGCACAAATGGCTTATATGCGCCGAATTACAAGTAGTTGAGATTTTGAGCTTTTAAATGGACTGAAAAACAGGCCATACAAAGTACATGTGCTTCCTCAGGCCATACAAAGTACATGTGCTTCCTCTGTAAATGGGATAATTGGCATATTCGCTCCGAATGAGTATCACGTAATGTACTTCTACCAGGGTCTCACAATGATATTCGAGAATAGCTTGTGGATAAGGTTAAAGTTCTTTTGCCACCATTAGATATTAAGCTAGGTCTGATGAAAAAATTCGTTAAAGCTTTAAAATCAGATCAATCCGCATTTCAGTATCTAAAATGCAAGTTTCCTAAATTAAGTCACGCGAAGGTCAAAGAAGGGATCTTTGTCAGACCGCAAATTCATCAACTGATGGTAGACAACAAATTCTTTTCAACACTGATTCCATTAGAGTAGAATGCCTGGCGGTGTTTTTAAAGCAGTATACATTTCACTGATCTGCTCGGAACACACAAGACCGAAAACTACAGAACCCTACGCGCATATCACATGCTAGAGTGCAACATGTCCCTCAAGGTCCATTGTTTGCATTCTTATCTTGATTTTTTCCCTGAGAATGTTGAAGATATCAGGGACGAACACGAAGAAAGGTTCCATCAGGATATGTTTACTTGAAAATAGGTACAAGGGTAAATGGAGTCCTGCAATGCTTGCATATTTCTGCTGGAATCTTCAACGTGATGAACCAGATGCTATACATAAGAGGAAACGCAAATACACTAGAAAATAAGCCTCCGTTGAAAAATGCATGAATATTTTGAAAGCACTTGGTTTCTATTTCTACATGTTGAATATATGTACCAAATGTATTACGTTATTTTCCTATTTTCGTATTGTTGCAATATACCTGTCTGAACTAAATACAATGAATATAAATTTTATAATGAAACTTTAATTCGTTATTGAAGAGAATTGGTACGTCCTAGACAAAATGTAGTTCATATTTAGATTCAGCACAGTTAACATATTTGTACGATTGCGTTTTCTTTTTTTTTTTTTTTTTTTTTTTTTTTTTTTTTTTTTTTTTTTTTTTTGACAGTGTATTTACAATGAAATAATAAAAAAGTAATCAATATTGATATTGAAATAACAAATAAAAATAAAAAGCCTGGACAATTTTGGGAAACAAAACTTCATTATTGAGTGAAAGGGAGAATAGAAGAAGCTTGATCATTTAAGGATGAGCAGTGAGTTTTTATATATAAAACTACAATATCATACGATCAAGACGGGAAGATGTATGATGAAGGATAGAGAAATTAGAAAAACAAAAAGGGTGGGTATCTCCATGGTCTTTTATGAAAGAGGGTTCAGGAGAGCAAAGAGGAAGGTCAGTTCTGAAGAAACTCTTCTATGCTTATTAATCCTCACTTTTAATTTTATGACAGTTTGTCTTACATACGTCATATTACAGCTGACACAAATAAATAAATTAATGGGGGTGAAAAATTGTGTCTGAAGAAGATATGAATTGAGAAGGAGTTAGAATTCATAAAAATAAACTGGCATTGGTGGAATGTAGATTCAAGTATAGTAAGAATATTTCAATTAAGTTGAAATGTAAGTGATCTTGTATACGGATGTTTTAAGTCTGTTTTTTGTATAGGTTTTTTTTTTCTACAAAACGCCGCCACTCACGGATATAGCCCTTTTCAAGGAAGGGGGCACACACAAAATGAAAAAAAAACTTATTCAAACACAGACCTAACGCACATCCCTCAGGTGGGCACAGACGGAAGCCTTGAAGAGAGGAAGATTAAATACAGGATGAAAAATAGATGATGGTAGAGAGTTCCACAGAGCAGAGGTAGCTGGAAAGAAGGAGGCACCACAACGGGCTAGCCTGGGGTTCCTACATCCACACAAAATTGGTGCGAAAGCAGGGCACCCCTTGTGCAACGATGACGACGCAACGGTGGAGGAATGCGAGAGGCCAATTCCCTCGAGCACCTGCCATTGTAGTACCTATAGAAAAGGGATAGTGAGCCAACGTCACGTCGCAGAGATAGTGGGTCAAGAGAGTTAGAAAGTAGGGGAAAGTTTATTAATCTTTTAGCTTTAGACTCAACCCTATCCAGAAGAGAGGAGGAGCCAGAGCCCCCCTAAATGTGAGAACAGTACTCCATACAAGGGCGAATAAGACCCTTATATATTTGGAGTAACTGTTCAGAAGAAAAAATTCTCGCAACCTGAACAGAAT
>SEYY01019620.1:150000-152500 GCA_009176605.1 Armadillidium nasatum
GTTGTTGCCCTGTCCCTCCTCTAAACAATATCCACAAATAAAAAAATTAGTAAGTAGCGTTTTTTTAAATAATTCTTTCCTCCAGAAGGGTACGATTTTTGCAAAAAAAAATTTCAAGTACTTATAAGTTTTTTCTAGACGTGATATCAAAAATCTATTCCCACCAATGCAAGAAATTGGGGCTAATTTCATTCAGATAAATTTTCAGCTCATGTGGGCCAGTGGTTTGACCCAGTTATTCATTTTTTTCAACTTTGTTTCCAAATAACTTTCAAATCGTTATATACTCAAAAAAATGCTCGAAATCAACTCAGTTCTTCGTGGAAAAATGCATATACCTTGAAAATTTCAGCTCAATCAGTCAAATAATAATAATAATAATAATAATAATAATAATAATAATAATAAATAATAATAATAATAATAATAATAATAAAAATTTCAAACAAAATATAAGAAAATTAAGATTTTTCTTTTCTGTTTCTTTTGACCGCTCCTTTTCTGCTAGTGAATGTTCATCTTTGTTTTTTGATTTTAGATACTCCATAAAGATTTGGTTGAAAATTTTTTTACTTGTGACAGCCGGAGGTTCTCTTCTAATTTTCTGACTGCAGATGTTACATTTAGCTATTTCAAGGCTAACCTGAAACATTGTTAAGTACTCCCATACTGCTGAAGCTCATCTTTTAGCCATATTGACTGAAAGTATAAACAAAATAATAATTTTGAAATAATGTAGCTAAATTATAGAAGTTTGACACATAGCAATAAAATAACAATGATATGTATAAATACAGGTTAAATTGATAATTTTATATTTTACATTTTTTCAAACTTTACCTTAAGGTCTTACCTAGGTAAACCTGTTGAATCACTATTATGAATTAGAATTTTTTATTTTTTTTTTAATTTTTGTACTTTTTTAAACTTTTACCATACAAAATTGTAATTTTCTAAAAAAAATTCCGAGAAAATGCATATAATCATTAATTTAAGTGAAATGTTGACTATTCTACTCCTTCCTTACAATTAAATAAACCTCAATTAAATTTATATCTAATTTTCTTAACTTAAAATTTCAGTGCTTTGACCTCTTTACAAATTTTAGGCAACCCCGGCCACGGCCAAATTCCAGCCCCGGTCGGTCCCTATATATATATATATATATATATATATATATATATATATATATATATATATATATATATATATATATATATATATATATATATATATATATATATATATATATATATATATATATATATATATATATATAATATATATATATATATATTATCTATTATTAATATTATTATATTATATATATATATATATATATATATATATATATATATATATATATATATATATATATATATATATATATATATACTATTATATATATAAAAAAGACAAGAACACTGAAATAATTCATCTTATATTAAGAAGTCGAAAAAAATTAAAAGAGTAAAAGTGGATTAAATTTCTTACATTAAAATAATGAAAGCTAAACCCATTTTAATTAATCTATTTGTATTTGTCTAAAACAATGAATTTTTATTCTTATCATTTCATTGTGGGAATTTGGTCTTTCATGAGCGAGGAAAAAAAATTTTTGAGATGGAAATTTGGCACCACTGTAAATTATTTAAATGGACGAAATTAATATTTCAAATTCCTTTAAATTAATAAATAAATTAATTTAATGCTAAGAAATTGTTTCAAATTTCTTAATTTTAAAAATTTAATAAATGTGAAATTAATGGGAGTTAATAAATTTAATATCATTAAAATTATAATTTTTTTTTTTTTTGGTTATAAAAAAATATAGAACTTTTTCATATACTTTTTACATTTTCTGTTTGATTATATTATTATTCCTTTTAAAATTAATAAATAAATAACTATGAAACAGCTTCAAGATGTTACTATTATTTGTAATTGCAATAGCATGCTTATGGTCAGACATAATAATGCTCTCAGACATGCGAAAAGTAGTTTGAGAAATATTCAAAAAGATATTACTATCATAAACATGTGTTAAATATATTTTCCTCTTTTATTATTATTATTATTATTATTATTATTATTATTATTATTATTATTATTATTATTATTATTATTATTATTATTATTATTATCTTTCCTTTTTTTAAGTTCGAGAGAGATGTGAAGAAGTTAAGTTTTCAAAGAATTGAATTTCACAAGTTTGCAGTGTCACCATCGGGAGATCCCTTCCAGATCGGCAAGAATGGAAACGTTGAATCAACTTTAGAAGCGAAAGAGGGAGCAGAATTAAAATGACTAGAAGAATTCAGAGTTGAGTTGTCGGCATAAGAAAGAACAGAGTTAGAAGAATAGCTGAGGAGGAGGTTGATGAAAAGTAATAATAAAGTAGAAGATAGAAAAGAACCCTAGGAACACCACAATTAATAGGGAAAGAAGAAGAAGTCGCTCCATCAACAGGTGCTGATATAGAGCGATTTGAGAGAAAACT
>SEYY01019620.1:165000-169619 GCA_009176605.1 Armadillidium nasatum
ACTAAATTCATTTGTTCTGTCTACTTATCCCCTAACTTCTACAGACTATCCAAAATTCTTCGACTATCTTAACTCCAAAATAGAACACATTCTTTCTTCTTCTCCTTTCTCTGAAATCATCATTTTAGGTGATTTCAATGTTCACCACCGCCAATGGCTTTCATCTAGTTCTCATGATCCAGCTGGTGAACTCGCCTACCAATTTTCTATCCAGAACAACCTTGAGCAGTTGGTGCAACTCCCTACCCGTATCCCTGACGTCTTGGTGATGAACCCAACATTCTAGACCTTTTTCTAACTTCTAATCCTTCTCCTTATACTGTTAAACTCTTTCCTCCTCTGGGTTCATCCGATCACCTTCTTATCTCCGTATCTTGTCCTGTCTCTTCAAGTCTTCCGCAAGAACGGCCCCGCCATCGGCGAGGAGACGTTTCTGGCATTTCGGTGCCACTAACTGGTCTGACTTGCGGTCGTACTTTTCTGATTTTCCATGGAATGATTACTGTTTCCGTGGAGGGTCCCTCGGAGTGCGCAGAGCGCATAACTGAGGTGATTCTCTCTGGCATGGAGGCGTACATTCCATATTCTTTCCCTTCCACTAAACCTAATAAACCTTGGTTTAACTCTGCTTGTTCTCATGCTATCCGCCGCAGGGATGCTGCCTTCAGGGACTACCGTCGTCTTCAAACTCCAGAAACTCATGCAACTTATATTTCATCCCGGAATCGTGCAAAATCTATTCTTCGAGATACTAAAAACTCTTTTCTCCGTCGCAAATGCAATAATCTTTCTGGCTCCTCTTCCTCTCGCCCTTTCTGGCATTTTGCCAAAAAATGTCAACTCTAACTTTGCTTCTTCCTCTTTCCCTCCTCTAGTATCTTCTGACGGTACAACTGCCGTTTTGCCTTCCTCTAAAGCTGAACTCTTTGCTCAAACTTTTGCCTTAAATTCAACCTTAGACGATTCCGGAGCTGTTCCTCTCCTTCAACCCCCTCAACTCATTTATGCCTAAAATTGTAATTTCTTCTAAAGACGTCATTTCTGTTCTCTCTCTGAGCTTAACACTATGAAGTCGTACGGTCCTGATGGTATCCCTCATGTAGTTCTCAAAACTTGTGCTTCCGAGCTTGCACCTCTGCCTTGGTAAACTATTTCGTCTATGTCTTTCTACTTCAACCTTCCCTTCTTGCTGGAAACGTGCGCTCATTCAGCCTGTGCCGAAGAAGGGGGACCCCTCTCAACCCTCTAACTATCGTCCTATTTCTTTAACCTCCGTTCTTTCTAAAGTTTTCGAATCTATCCTTAACAGGAAGATTTGGAAACATCTCAATTCTTCTAATCTTATCTCTGATCGCCAGTATGGCTTTCGTAAGAAACTCTACTGGTGATCTTCTTTCCCTTCTCTCTGACTCTTGGTCCTCCGCTCTTCGGCATTTCGGTGAATCTTTTGCTGTCGCGCTGGACATATCGAAAGCTTTCGATAGAGTCTGGCACAAAGCTTTGATTTCCAAACTTCCCTCTTTCGGAATCTATCCTTCTCTGTGACCTTCTCTCTGATTTCCTTTCCGGTCGTTCTATAGCAGCTGTTGTAGACGGCCACCGTTCATCCTTTAAATCTATTAATAGTGGTGTTCCTCAAGGATCTGTCCTATCCCCAACACTTTTTCTACTTTTCATTAATGACCTTCTCTCTTTACTTCATCTCCTATCCACTCCTATGCTGATGACTCCACCCTTCATTACTCTTTTCAATTTGAAAGACGCCCCTCCCAACAGCAGTTAATAGATGCAAGGAAGGGTGGCCTTGGAGCAACTAACCTCTGATCTATCTCGTCATTTCAAATTGGGCAGAGAAAACATGGTCGTTTTCAATGCCTCAAAACTCAATTCCTCCATCTCTCTACTCGACACAATCTTCCACACAACTATGATATCTTCTTCGAAAACACTCAACTCAGACCTTCATCTGTTCTTAATATTTTCTTGGTGTTTCTTTTTCTCGTGATCTTTCTTGGAAAGATCACATTACCTCTCTTTCTAAACAAGCTTCTAAGAGGTTGGGTGTTCTGAGGCGCCTTCAGTATTTCTTCACACCACCCAGTTGCTTGCTCTGTATAGGGGTGTTGTTCGCCCCTGTATGGAGTATGCGTCACACATCTGGGTGGTTCCACACACATACAGCTCTCCTGAAAAGGTGGAGTCTAGGCTTTTCGCCTTATCAACTCTCCTGCTCTCACTAATTCTCTCCAATCTCTTTCTGCCCTCGAATTGTTGCGTCACTCTCTCTATACTATCGCTATTACAATGGACACTGCTCTTCTGAACTCTCTCGTCGCATACCTCCTCCATTGAGAAGGGCTCGTGCGACTCGTCTTTCTACACAGTCTCATCCTTTCTCTGTCCAACTCTCTGACCCCAGACTTAACCTCTATGCTCAATCTTACATGTTACTCTACTGGTAAAGTCTGGAACACACTTCCTTCATCTATTTTCCCAACTTCCTATGACTTAGCACCTTCAAACGCCGTGTATCAGGTCATGTCGGCCTTTAATTTGACCATGTTTCCCGACTTTCCCCAACTCTGGTGGAATTTGGTAGGCCTCTGGCCTTTGCCCACCAGAGGAGAAATAAAAAAAAAAAAAATAAATAAATATATAATATATATATATTTATTATATTATTTCGTGTTGGTGCCCGCCTAATTTCCAAAGACATATATTTTTTTTTCCCCCCTATTCTCTCTGTCTCCAAAATCTTTCCCTCGCTAAACTCAAATTCTTTCACCCAAAATCTCTTCCATTTCCCACTTCGGCGTTTCCCCTACCCTTACATCTGATCTAAGTACCTTGCATTGTTCTCATTCATTCTAAGAGCCAAAACATTTGCGCTTACTCTCTATCATTGCACCTTTTCCATTTATAATCCCCTTATTCTTTCATTGTTCATTGTTCATAGCAATATTGGCTAAAGAATTTGAGACGATATTAGAGTTGAGATTCTTCGCAACATGAATGAGCGACGTTTAGTAAAAAAAGGTTGAAGAAAAAATAGACGAAATAGTTTACCAAGAAGGTGCAAGCTCTGAAGATAAGTTTGAGAACTACAGGGATAATCGGATAAGTTCTCATGAATTTTGAGAGAAAAGATCTTTATAATATATAATATATATATATAATATATTATATAATATTATATATATATATATATATAATATATATTATAGTAGTGATGGATCGGATGTCATTTTTCTAATTTGCGGATGCGGATGTCGAATTTGTGCGGATGTAGAATTTTCGAAAAGTGCGGATGTGGATGTTAAATTTTCGAAAATGCGGTTGCGTATGTTAATTTTGATGAGGATGCTCCGCGGATGCGGAGCATCCTCACCAATAGATGCCAACACTATATATATATATATTATATATATATATATATATATATATATATTATATATATATATATATATATATATATATATATCCTCATCTCTATTTTGTATATACATACTCTTATTGTATACCTATCTCATAACTCCCTTCATTTTTAACACTTCTGCCTCTTGTTCTTTTGTCCCTGTCCATTCTATCCCCTCAGCTTCTATTTATACCGACATTCTCTTTAGATATTTCTCAAGAGAGCTTTATCTCTTTCCAAGTATTTCTTTGTTTAACCACATTATATTTTTTTAATATCTTCTGCATTGTTTCTAAGAACCGTTTTTTTTCTTTTCTTTTAACCCTCTTCTGGTTTGAGAAATAATGTATTTATTTAGAGTATTTTTTAGAAGTTCCTTCAACACTCTTAAGGGCTGCAAAACAAAATACAGAGCAGTTCCTAAGGAGCTCTTCTGTTCCTTTGATAATCTTTATTTAAAAAAAAAAAAATAAAATCTCTTACTCTATAATATTTCTGAGGTGGGTTTTTTGGACATTTAAGCTCTTCTGGGTTTAGATACATTTAATCTTCATAATTCATAACTACAATCTTTAATCATTATGTTATCCTGCTTATAATAAGCAAATTTCCATAAATATTTTTTTTTATTTTATTTTTATTTTTGTTTTTGTTTTTGTTTTTGAGAGCAGACCGCACCAACGAAAGTCATATACAGTCCTTCCAAAAATACAAAATACTCCTCTTCAAGCAATCAAGTTCAAAGCAAGTGAGCCACTTGCAATTAGAGCTGGTGATGCTACCCATATAATTAAAGTTTACCTCATAATAAATTACAGCAATATTATAAAATTCCCTTTCTATTAGTGTGGAGCTCAATTTCTTGAGATTCCTGAACCTTTTATGTTCTCGTTCTAAAGTCAGATAAAAATAGAATTGTTGCCAAATAGGGGTTTGTCAGAATCTTCAGATTCTATTTTCTATTGTTTGTAGTTAAAAAATGTGTATTTTAGTGTATCGTAGCAATCTTGGATGTTAGAATGGAGTTTAAAATATTTTTAAGTTCTTTTATATCAGTTTAAAAAATTTTTTGATACAAACAAATTTAAATACAATAAAATTTAAAACTGACTTATTTCAACACAGAAAATTATATTTATCATAGGTACCCTAAAAGTTAGAATTCATAAAAAGAACAAGGGAAAACATGGTGAACTTATATTAT
>SEYY01019621.1:0-10693 GCA_009176605.1 Armadillidium nasatum
TTAAAAATAATGGTAAATATAGAGGTGCTATAAATAATAGTGATAACAATGAATATAAAATTAAAGTGTTAAAATTTCCCCTTTCATCCGCTGAGTATGAGGCCTTAAAAGAGTTAGTCCCATATAAATTTCAGGTAAGAGGACCTCCAATAAATATAAAAAGCAGAAGAATTCCCACATGCCTATATGACAAAGCTAAAGTGGAGATAGGCAGGTTAGTTAATGCTGGGGTCTTATCTCCTTCACATTCACCATGGGGGTTTCCAATTTCCGTTTTGCCAAAACCTTCAGGTGGAGTCCGCATTGTAGCTGACCTGAGGCTTCTTAACAAAAGAGCAGTGTGGGACAATTTTAGCCTTCCCAATTTAGCTGATTTTTCAAACACACTTGCTGGTGCAAAAGTGTTTTCGGTCCTTGATCTTAAGAAGGCCTTCTATAATTTAAAAGTTCACCCCGATTGTAGAAAGTTTTTAACAATTAACACTCCATATGGAGGTTTTTCGTATAACAGTATAGTTGAAGGTTTTCATTCTAGTGCCACCAGTTTCACTAAATATACCTCTTTAATTCTTTCTTGTATTCTTAATATTTTCATCTATATTGATGACATCCTAATTGCTACTCCAACTCATGAGGAGCATTTAAAAGTCTTAGAAATGGTATTTGATAGGTTAAATTATTTTAATTTAAAACTAAGTGCAGATAAGTGCAAAATTGCCCAACCAAAAGTTACATATCTTGGTTTTGATGTGTCGGAAGGTTTTATGCTTCCTAGTGAGGATAAAAGTCTTTCTATATTAAACATTCCAAAACCTAAGACTGTTAAAGATCTACGTTCTTTCTTAGGAAGTATAAACAATTTCAGATCTTCTCTTCCTGGAATTTCTAATATTATTTCTCCTCTTCTTTTATTTCTAAAAGGTGCTCCAGACTCTCAAAGGAGAGTAAAATGGAATCCTGAGGCTGAAGAAGCATTTAATCTAGCAAAACTGACTCTTAAAAATGCTACTCCTTTGGGGTTTCCTTCTAATAGTGCCAAAATATCAATTTTCACAGATGCCAGTCAGACGGCCTTGGCTGGTGTAGTAGTTTTGACCGAAAATGAAAAAACTGTTCCACTTGGATTCTATAGTTATAAATTAAACCCAACTGAAATGAGCTATAGTATTTTTAGCAAGGAACTCCTTGCCTTGGTTAAAACTGTGAAAAAATTTCAACATATCGTAGAAGGACGAAAGGTAGATGTGTTTTGTGACAATCTTTCAGTCACACAGTCACTTAAAAAAGAGACTGATGCTAATCACTTGCTTGCAAGGGAGCAGCGTTACCTAACTTTCTTGTCTGAAAATGATTTGAACATAACCCATATTAAATCTGAAGAGAATATTATGGCTGATTATTTGAGCAGAAATCCTGCTGAGCAGCCAACTACCAGTTCACTGAAATTTTCAGCTCCTTCAAATACTGCAGAAAATGCAGATGCAACAAGCAATTCACTCCAACTTGGAAGAGAAGACGCTGTTACAGAATTCCTTCCTGAAGCAATCTACAATGAAGCATGGTCACACCAGAGCTTTCTCCACAGCAGGATTCTTTAATAGAGGATGACTGTCATTCACTGTCATCTATTTTCCATATTTCATCCAGTGAAGTGTTCAAACTATTTCAGTTTAAAATTGATTATAAACAACTTCAAACAGCACAAGAAACAGATGTGCAACTTCAAAAATATTTAAACAAGCAAGAAAATACTAATCTCAAGCTGACCAAGCGAAACTATTATTATAAAAATGATCTACTGTCTTTGGTTGCCGATGAATTCATTCCACTTTCACCTCGTGTCTTCGTTCCTGAATCTTTCATTATACCTGTTATTTCTTATTCGCATTCACTTGGGCATTTTGGAGTCAAGAAAACTCTGGCATCTCTTAGGAAGCGCTTTGTATGGAAGGATATGCCAAAATACACAAAGCAGTTTGTTCTAAGTTGTGATTCATGTCAGAGATCTAAATCATTATGCAAAATAAGCCCACCATATGAATCTTACCAGCCAGTTTCAGCAAAATTTCAGGTGGCTCATATAGATATTCTTAAAATGCCTGCATGTAAAAATTATAAATATCTTTTAACTTTAATTGATAGATTTTCTCGCTATCTCTTTGCTTTCCCCTTGAAAAACATAGAAACCTCTACAATTGTGGAGACAATTACAAGGGAGTTCTTGCCCATAGCTGGAGTGGTAGGAACTTATGTTTCGGATCGTGGTGGACAATTTACTTCTGATTTATTTACAAGTGTTTGTGAGGAGCTAGGATCCCGACATAACTTTACTTCTGCCTATACCCCTCAGAGTAATGGACTCATTGAAAACTCTCATAGAACACTATTGAGGTCTCTTCGAGCCATGCTGTCGGATGAGTTGGAAGATGTTCAAAATTATTGGTTGGATCTTCTTCCCCTAGTGTTTTTATGTTTAAGAACTGCCCCATTAAACTCAGAAGGAATAACACCTGCTATCTTAATGATGGGTCAAAATCCCTCCCTCCCTGGAGCTTTAATAGAACAAGTAGAGTCCTCATTCCCACTTTCAATAAAAACATACGCAGAAAAATTGAAATTATTTTTGGGACTCCCTCTATCTCCAGAATTTTCTGCCAAAAATCCAAAAATATGCTCCAAAGAACTTACAAGATGCAAAATTTGTTCTTGTGAAGAACCAACAATATGGCAGAAACAAACTAGAAGCAGTATACCATGGTTCCTTTCCCATTGTGAAATTTTCTGGTAATAATGTATACATAAAAAAGAACAATAAAATACAAAGTGAAAATATTATTAATATTAAACCATATTTTAGTTTAAGTAATGAAAGTGTTGAACAAGGAACAATGTGATATAGAAATTTAAGGTGCAATATAAATAGATTTTTGTAATTTTTTATTTTACATATTTAAAAAAAAAAAAAAAAAAAAAATTCCAATTTTTAATGAATACTATCTTGTTAGAATAAGTTTCCTCTACTGCTTTCATTTCCACTAATTCTTCCAATTTACTATTCTAAAAAAAAAAAAAAATTTATGTAGTAGGTTGGGTATTCAGGTATGAATCTCCAAGTAACCTGGTTACTTGGAAATTCATTCTCTGGGTGTCACCATCTTGGAGTAAAATTGTTTTGATAATAATTGATTTTTGTACATATAATTTAAAATAATATCAATATAAAAGGGACGATATCGAGTATAAATGGAGTAAAGTGGTTATCTTAATGGTAATAAGTCATTATACATGCCCACATCGATATCGATGTTGATAGCGTCATTCTGAAACTAAAAGCAATCCTTAATCTATAAAAAAAACTACAAAATTAGACTGACATTTGGAGCTCTTTGTTATAGAAAAGTAGACTCTTTAGAAGCTAAAGATGATAACGCCATTAGCAATAAAAGTAAATGTATAGGTATAATATATCCTATAAGCCCAAGATTCAGAAAATGATGTTATTTAACGATATTTCTTAAAAACTTTTAAATCTGATTTTTCTTACATCTTATCATGAATCTTCTGTAGGTAGTTAGAGGGTTGATATGGGTCCCCTTCTTCTTCGGCACAGGCTGAATGAGGGCACGTTTTCAGCAAAAAGGGAAGGTTAAAGTAGAAAGACAAAGACAAAATCGTTTACCAAGGCAAAGTACAAGCTTGTAAGCATAATTTTTGATAATCAAAGGAGGGAAACTAAAATGTATATATAATAAAGGAATGAATATGGGAGAGGACTGATTGGACAGGTACTGAACTGAGACTTCAGACAGTCAATTTCTGTGGTGCTTATGTATTACATTCAACAAAGAGAACAACAACTGTGATCTGGTTACAAAATCAACTTGAAGTGGGGGAACTTTGGATATGTGGTGTCTGAAAGTGAGGTTGGTGTGACTTATGAAAAGACATGCAAGGAATATTTCTTGGAGGAAACTGTGGTGCATGTAGAACGCCATTTTAAAATGTCAAGCTCTACACATAGAAACTTTTCTCTTCCCCATTTATTAGACCAGCACTTCTGCTAGTACACCTTGAAGCAATCTTGGAGTTGAGGAGTGAAACGCTTGGTGGGAGTAAGCCACATCCAATGTCGGAAAGGTGGTAAAATAATCTGCGATAAAAAGGGTTGAGTTTATATTCTTTGCCAACCTTTTCATTACCTATGGTGTTAACACAGATAAAGAAAACATAAGATGGTATCCAGCTTAAGGTACTGATATTCTACATGCTTGGGACATTTTCAAAAATCTATAAAAGGTGACTGCCATTTGGTTCCTGGAATAAAGGATTGAAAGATGAGAAAGATCAAAGTTAATTGCTTCAAGGACACTCACCTTGCGTCAACTAACAGTTGTTGGAAGGCGCATTTTTAAAACTGAAAGGAGTAATGAAAGGTGAAGACATCAGCATAAGAGTGAATAGGTGGAGTAACAGAGGTTATTAATGAAAAGAAAACTAAGTGGTAGGATAAATGCCTGAGGAACACCTCTATTAATAGATTTAAAAGAAGGATGGCCATCTACAGGAGCAGTTATAGAACGACTGAAAAGGAAGTCAGAGAAAAGGTTACAAAGAAAAGGATAGATTCCGAGAGAAGTTTAGAAATCAAAGCTTTGTGCCAGACTCTATCAAAGGCTTTTGATATGTCAAGCGCTACAGCAAAAGATTCACCAAAACAAAAAGGTCGGAAAACCAAGAGACAGATAGAATGAAATGTAGATCACCAGCATAATGCTCTATACGAAAGATGTACTGGCGATCAGAGATAAATTTAGAAGAATGATTTTCAAATCTTCCTAATAAGGATAGATTCAAAAACTTTAAAAACAACTTTGGTTAAATAAATAGGATGATAGTTAGAGGGTTGAAGAAGGTCCCTCTTTTTTGGACCAGGCTGAATAATCAACGCTTCCAGAAAAAAGTGAAAGTCAAAGTTGACAGGCAAAGATGAAATAGCTTAACATGGCAGAGTTCAAGCTCAGAAACACGTTTCGAGAAACGTAGGAGGCATACAGTCAAAATAGTGAACCTACTTAATGTTAAGCTCAGAGCAGAAATGGCACATTTAGAAGAAATTACAATATTAGGCATAAATGAGTTAGAAGGGGTTGAAGTAGGAGGAATAGATATCTTCTAAGGTGGAATTATAAGTAAAAGTTTGAGGAAAGAGTTCACCTTTGATGAAGACAAAACGGCAGTCGTGCAATTAGAAGAAACATGAGGAGGAATAAGAAAGATGCAAAGTTAAAGTTGGTATTTTTCTTGCAAAATGCCAGAAAGGGGATGAGGAAGAGGAACCAGAAAGAGTATTGTATTTTCAATGAAGAAATGAACTTTTGGAATTTCAAGGAATACATTTTGCAAGATTCCAGTATGAAATAAAAAATGCATGAGTTTCTGGAGTTTGAAGATGACGGTAATCCTTAAAGGTAGCATCCCTGAGACGAATAGCACATTTACAAGTAGAGTTAAACCAAGGTTTGTTAGGCTTAGCTGAAGGGAAAGAATCTAGAATGTATATCTTCATGCAGGAGAATCATTTCAGTGATGTGTTCTGCACACACCGAGAGAGACCTCCAAGGAAAACATTAATCATTCTATGGAAAAGCAGGGAAGTACAACCGAGACTCTGACAAGCTAGAAGTACCAAAGTAATAGAAGCCTCTCCTCGTCAAAGACAAGGGCCTTTCTTATGGAAAACTTGAAGAGGCAGAACAAGATACAAAGATAAAAAGGTGATTCGATGAATCCAGAGAAACAAAGTCTTTATATAGTTTAAGAAAAGATCAAGTATGTAGGGTTCATCACCAAGACAGTCAGGGATATTTGCTAATCGTTGCGCAAACTGGTAAAAGCAGTTCTTAATAGATGATAGCCATTGTCGGCGATTAACGATGAAATTACCTAAAATGATTTATGAGAAAGGAGAAAAAAGAATGTTTTCTACCTTAGAGTTTAAATAATCAAAGAATTTTTTTGAGTCAAATGAATTAGGTAATAAATTGGACAAATAAATTTAGTGGTGGAGTTGCAAGAAGGCTTAAGCCATATAACAGAGAATCAGAAGACTCTAAATTAGAATGAGAATAGACAAACATCGTTACACACATATGCGCAGCATCCACCTTTGGCTAAAAAATGAGGATAAAGAAAGGAAGAGGTAACAGAGTAAAGTCTGATCTCAACCCACACAAGAACGTGAGATTCAGTTAAGAATAAGAGATGAGATCTGGAAGAAAGGTGGTGTTCAACAGAGCGGAAATTAGACAAAAGACTGAGAATGTTGCAGAAATTAATGAAAAGACCTTGGCCAGGACAAGCTGGCAGTGAATCTTGGCAGCACCATTCCCATCATCAAAGGCCGCCAAATCCCAAGTGATGAAAGTGAGTGGAGTGGATGTTGGGCATTGTTTGGCTGCTACTAATTCAAACATCTCTGAGGCAGTTTTATGTTTTACCATTTTATTTCTATTTAAAAAGTCAATGTACAAATAAGTTCTTGTAAATATGTGGGGATCATGTTATCATAACAGCAGACATCCACACCACCGTTTTTTTGCTGCAATACATCGCCGCCTACAGGTAAGGGGCAACCTTCGTTCTCAGCATGTCAGCTTGGAAGGCGTGTTGTGGAGACACCAGTGTTTAAGAATGACGTGGTAGAGAGATTCTGCGAAGACTCGTTAGCCAGCACGCGAGTCGTGGCGCATGCTATGGGCGTAAATCACCTGTCCATATGGAGGTTCTGCGAAAATACAACCTACATGTGTAACACCTTCAGAAGGTTCATTCCCTGGGACTAGGCGATTATGCACTTTGAAACGTGACTCCATCATCTCTGTTCAAATGATACCAAATTCTTCAGCACGTGCTTTAACAGCAGGAATTGTCACTATAAAAGGGAGAGTCGAGAGTCATTGAGTTAATAATGATTAGTACTATTTTTACAGTCAATTATTTTTTATGTTTTTAATTATCAGTAAAACTGATAGTTTACAAAATCATTTATTTTATTTTAAATTACTTTTTGTTTGTTCATTTCTTTTATTTTGTGTTTAATATCATGGTATTATTAATTATTTCTCTATTACAGAATATTGATTATATGTCTTATTTATATGAACTATAATTTGTAAGTTATTTCCCAAACAAATAAATATTTAGAACTTGAATAGGCCTTCACCAGATAGAAATTGAGTCATTCAAGACAGTGCCTTAATTAAGGTAATGTTTTACATATTTACTATTTTAATAATGAATCTTAAGTGTTGGTTTTCCATTGTATGATGATAATTTATCATATATATATGATTATTGTAAATATTAATGGGATATGAATGTAACAAGGGCGAAATTTTATTTAGGCTCCAAAGCTCTGGTCTATTAATCTTCTGCGTTTTGGATATTGGATTCCGTTGATGTCCAAAGCTCAGGTCTATTCATTGGCTGTACTTCCAAAGGCTTGGATTTTTCTGTGTTTCGAGACTTGGACCTGTTGTGATTTTTAAATTTGGATCCTTCGGTGTTCAATCTTGGATTCTGGATTGTGTTCGAGTCCTGGATTTATCTGTGTGTGTTCAAATATTGGACCCATCTCTGAAGTTGAAAATTGAACCCATCAGAATATTAGAATAAATCAAACCTTTTGCCATTCCTAGTCTTGGACATACAAAACTCGGATTATTACCGAAAATACTTGACTGGTTACCATCTAGATTGGTGTACTTTCAAAAAGGAGAAACCAGGTAAAAACTATTCTTAAAAGCGTACATGAAGAAAGAAAAGCAAATACCAGTTACCTGCCTATAATTCAGATAAGCTACATTCATATATCTAATTTCAACTCCTGTATCCTAATACTAATAACTCCTCTTATAAGTTCATACTTCTCCTTATTCTAAAGCACTAAGTGGTTCAGCAAGCTGTTTTATAAACTCACTAGATATCCCATTAATATAAGGTCAAATACCTACCGCAAATAAATATAAAAGTTAAAGATTGGAAGTAAAAATAAATAAACTATAAAGTTTGTTGTTAATCTATTTAATAAAGTTACATTAATTTATTATCGTATTTATTGTTAAATAATAATTGCTCAAGTAAATATAGTGTCAGTATAAATCTTTTACTTTCCCTAATTTCTTATTTTTGTTTAAATTAAGTAGTTGTTAATAGAAAATAGGTTCGTCAATGTAATTCCCAGAAATTCTAATAATAACCCACGAAAGTGAACCTTCTTGAGAAAGTTAGTAGGCCCCTTTTTGCATAGAGAAAGTGATCATCACCTTCTTTGTGAAAGTAGTCGTCACACCGAAACTAAATAATAGCTTCTTGTGTTCTTTACTATTAGGCGTGAACAAAATACAGTGTTTATATGGCTGACAAAATTGAATGCAATATGTAGGTATTTCATCAATTATTGGGTCATCGGAAAAAAAATCTGTGTAGGCAAGTTGAGATTTTTTTACTGTTCCAGCTCTCCCTAACAACGACTGGGACTATGAGAACCAACATGCAGTTGCTATTCAACATCACCAACAACGGTTTTCAATATCTGTTCTGTAATTGTTGGCTGACAATTACTGGGAGCAGGAATCCTGCCAGCAAGGTTAATGGAAGCTGTATACCTACATTTCCTGCAGACCGTACATCCGGACCTGCTGGACAACGTGCCGCTTGCAGTGAGGCCCACAACTCTGGTTCCAGCATGATGGCAACTTTAGGGAACATTGAATTGGACAAGCAGGACATATATTACGTGGTCACAGAGTTCACCTGATATGATGCCACTTGACATTTATCTTTGGATGCATGTCAAGGAATGGAGTATGAAACAAGTTACCTCTAGAGCTCATCTAATTGCCCATATCAATGATGCATTTCACCACATCACCCAAAACCAGGGTTGGCAAAAACCCGGGTTTTTACCCCCAAAAAAAACCAGCCCGGGTGGGTTTTTAGACCAAAAATCCGGGGAATTGATGGGTTTTTCTGGGTTTTTGGTAAAAAAAAAGTGTTGTACCATACAACACTTTCTATTTCATTTCCAATTACTGTAGACACATGCAACTTGTGTGTGTCTACAGTAATTTAAAAATTTTATTTTTCACTTTTTAAAAAAATCAAATGTTTTAAGAATATTCTTTATATTTTCAGGTGTTTCTAAATTTCTAATCAATAATTATTAAATTATAGCATCCAATTAACAGAACTTTAAGGTGGAAAAGCTTCTCTATCTTAAATCATGAATAGGGGTGGGAGGTTGAAAGACCTGGCTTGGGGAGAGTTCTAGAGTGTAAATGCTCTAGAAAATGGAAAGACTGTGAAGAAGAGAAAATGCAACCATTGCAGTAATCTGGTGAGCAACAAAATTGAAAGAGTAAGAGCCCATCTGGGAAAGTGTGATCAATATAAACTTATTGGCCAAGGTGAAGGTAGCAGTGATGATGATGATGTTGAAATGGCAACTGGATTTTCACCAGCTCCAGCTGTGCCTGTGGGCCAAAGTAGATTGACAACACCTTATCGATCTAGATCACGATCACCTGTACCTGTAGAACCAAGATCAGTCAGTCCAGCAACTAGTATTAGAACACCCACACCGACTCCAAGTCCAAGTGGACCAAGTGCTGCATCAACGCTGGGGACTATTGTAACCAAGCAAGTGAAGATAGACAGTTTTGTGATCTCAACGCCAGCCAAAACTAAAAGCAGCTTTGGATTTGCAGTTTGCACGAGCCTTTTTTTCGTGTAATATTCCATTTAGTGCTGCAGAAGACCCTGAAATGAAGAAATTATTTACAATGATGCGGGGTGGAACTTATCAACCTCCCTCGAGACACCAGCTTAGCGAAGGCCTTTTAGATGAAGTTGCTGGTGAATGCGAGCTTCGCATGGTGGAGCTTCTCAGAGGAAAACAAGTTACCATGATCCAAGATGGATGGTCCAATGTGCACAACCATCCAATCATTGCAACATGTTTGCACCTGCCAACCAGTGGTGATGGAGGATAAGGAAATCCATTTTTGCTGGGTCTATTGATACTGGAGCTGAGAAGAAAACTGCCAACTACATTTCAGATTTGGCAATAAAGCAAATAGGCCAATTCGAGGACAAATACAAATGCAAGGTGAGTTGATTAACTTGATTTTAAATGTTTTTTATACATAACTAAAAAATTGTTTCCTTTAAAAAATTAAAAGATTGCTAAATGAATAAACAATGTAAATTGTAATGCTAAAGATAATCTTTAGCATTGCTAGTAGAATAAGTAGATTAACTCAATCTTTCTGTTTTTAGGTTGTAGCTTACATTTCGGACAACGAAAACAAAATGAAGCTGACAAGACAACTTCTTGAAGACCCACTACAAAGAAGTGGACGCAAGAGGGCACAATTTAGGCCTTCTTGTGTATGGCTGTGCAGCACACTATTTAAACCTTGTGGAAAAGGAGGTTACTCCAAGGACAGTCCTTAGCCATTTCTTATTGCAGCTGCAGTCTGATTCTTGCTCATTGGGAGATGCAGTCCAAATATGGTTTGAGGTTCTTGAAGACCCAGTACTACAACCATACAAAGCTACACATCCCAAATATCAAGGTGAGGAAAGAATTATAAAGTCATCCACAATCCGGCCACCTCACATTTCAACTTTT
>SEYY01019622.1:2500-5000 GCA_009176605.1 Armadillidium nasatum
AACTCTATCAAGGTAAATATTAATTACCTTTTCTTGCTCTTATATCTTAGAGATATTTAATGTTTGCATCTGTGCTTATGTTTCTTATAATTTTTTTCTTTCGTTACTTTCGTACCCTCTTATTAAGCATGTTCAAATGTGAAAGAACAGAATTCTTTTTTCCTTTTTTGAATTATAATTTCCAAATTCATTAAATAATTTAACTCTCCGATGATCTTTAAAGTTCCATCTTAAACGAGAATTGAAAAATATTTGTTGCTCTCTGGATTCCATAATTTCTAATCGGTCTCAATAACCATCTCTAAACTTCTATTAGTGGTAGGATAAATTTGAGAGGAAAATGGTGGTGTTTTCTTTTTAGAAAAGGTTTTTAATTTTTTTCTGGAGTTCAAGTGGAAACCATGTAGATCAGCCACTTGTGATTTTCATTGTGATCATTGGATTTGGTGTTGAGATTGCTATTTCTCTGTTTCATGTCCACGTGCGATTATGTTATTCATGATGAAGATATTTTGATTGATTCTCAGAAGGTGAAAAGTAAATTGATGGAAATATTTCGAGAAAAGCAATATTTGTAAAGTCGCATGCATTTATTCATTTAAATTAGTATATCTAGAGATGATTGATGGAAAGTGTTATAAGTGGTCCTTTTTAGCAGAAGTTAATAAATACTGTAAATAAATATGATGTATATAATACTTTCTCATTAGACATATCTTCCTATCATTTATTAGGTCTTTCGCTCGAGTTTATTGCCAATGTTTAAGGAAGTCATAATGAAAACTGAAAACCAATTCTCAAGAGAGAATTCGTAAATCTCATTTTCATCATTACTCGGTACCGACCGTTGTGACGTATTCTGTAGGAAAAATTACCTCTCGGAATGCAACTGTCAGCATAAAAAAAAAAAAAAAAAAAAAAAAAAAAAAAAAAAAAAAAAAAAAAAAAAAAACTTTGGAACATTGGCAACGGTAACAGATCAAATGATATATAATTTTAACTTAACTTTTTTTCCTTTTAGAATTTTGATTAATATAATCAGTCTCTTTGCAACTACTGACTATGAATTTGAATGTTTTTTCTCTTTACTATTTTTAGAATCATTTCCTAATAATGTGTTTGGGAAATGAATCTAAGTCAGAGTTGGAAAATACTTGAAATATTCGAATATCATTTTTATATTTTATTTTTCTTCTTCTGCTTCAGAAATAATGAATTGTAAGAAAAAGGAATTTCACCAAAAATCACGAATTAATTGAAATATTCTGAAAATCTGCAATTAAAAGAAATCAAGATATTCATTTGTTAATCAGATTTAACAGATTTTTAACTCATCTAAATTTTGAATTTGATCCAGTCAAAATAACATAAACATTGAATTAGAAAAATTCAATTATCATAAAACTCCAATTTGCAAAGTTCTTTTATGAAACAAATTTACAAAATTACAAGTAAACTTACTTCTTTTTTAAATTTTTGTTTCATATTTTAATGTAATCTAAATAATAATAATAATAATAATAATAATAATAATAATAATAATAATAATAATAATAATAATAATAATAATAATAATAATAATAATAATAATAATTATTATTATTATTATTATTATTTTTTAAAATAATAATAATAATAATCATAATTACCATTATTATTATTTTATAATAATAATAATTAATCTTCAATCTTCATTCATATTAACAAAAATAGTTTACATTTACCTTTATTATTAAAAAGTGAAAATGTTCTTCCTGGAGGGACGATTTATTACTTTGAACCAAATTATCTTTATACAAAATGAGAAATATTTATTATTAAAATCAAGTTCTTATAACTGAGACAAATATTTTATATTGTAAATTTAAAACTGCATCATACATTATTGTCATAATCTTAACCTAATCTATTTCCTTAAAAAGAATCATAAAAATAAAAAAAAATAGTAATAACGATAATAATAATAATAATAAAAATTAAGAATAATACCAATAACAATAATAATAATAAAAATAAAAACAAAAAATAATAACGATAACAATAATAATAATAATAATAATAATAATAATAATAATAAAGTAACTGTAACTGAGAATTATAACAATAATGAAAATAGTAAATACTTTTACTACTACTACTATTAATAATAACAATAGAAATAATATTAATTATAATAATAATGATAAAAACTACAATAATAATATCAATAATAACAATATTAACAAATAATAATATTAATAATAATTGTAATATTAAGAATAAAAATGACAATATTGATGACAATATTAATAGCAATAATAATAAAAATAATAATAAAGATATGGCTAAATTTATAGGAATGATAATGACAAGAAATAGTGAATATCACCTCTACTACCACCATTATTTTAATTTTATAATTGTAGGTTATAGAAATAATAAAATAATAATTAATATTTGATATAAAAGTAGGAATAGGAAGAGATGATGCTAAATATACCATTAGCAGTAAATAAATTGT
>SEYY01019622.1:12500-20000 GCA_009176605.1 Armadillidium nasatum
TTTCTTTGACTTCCCTTGGGATGGACAACATTGTATAACAATACAGAAGTGGATATTTATTCTTCTTTCTGTTCAGCTATATAATTTCAAACACCTTTGTGCTTCTCGTGCTATTTATCACAGTGACATTGCCTTCAAGAATTTCCGTCTTCTTTAAATCTCCGAAACTCATGTTGCTTACATTTCATTCCAGAATTGCGCAAAAGTTTTTCTCCTTAAAAACTGCAATAATAATATTTCTGATCTTTCTTCGTTCCTCACTTTTTGGAACTTTGCCAAAATTTTCGATTTTCACTCCTCTTGCTTGATCCGAACGGCTACAGGTCTCTTACCTTCTACTAAAGGTGAACTCTTCACGCAAACAATTTCCTTTAACTATAGTTTAGAAAATTTTTATCCTGTATCTTCTTCCAACTTATTTAAACTTACCATGTAATTTCTTTCAAAAATTTGAATTTTATTCTCTTTCTCTTCTTTTCTTTCTTTCATTTTCTCTCTCTCTCTCTTTTTTTCTTTCTTTCACTCGCTCTCTCTCTCTCTCTTTTTCTTTCTTTCACTTTCTCTCTCTCTCTCTTTTTCTTTCTTTCACTTTCTCTCTCTCTCTCTCTCTCTCTCTCTCTCTCTCTCTCTCTCTCTCTCTCTCTCTCTCTCTCTCTCTCTCTCTCTCTCTCTCTCTCTCTCCACTGTGATTCACAAACCTTACACATCAGAGCTTGTACACTGCCTTGGTAAACAGTTTCATTTCTGTCAATCACGTTCAACCTTTCTTTCCTGCAAGGAGTATTTACTCATTTTTCTTGATAGATTATGCATAGGATCCGCAAGCGGGATCGATCCGATGCCTTTAAGCATGTGAGTCAATCACAATACCTTTCTCCCACGGTACAGTCTCACTGAGTCTATCCTTTTCTCTGATTTCCTTTCCATTCTTCTTTTAAGAAGCCGTTGTAGGCTGTCATGATACAGTTCATGTTTTAAATCATTTTACACTCATAATTGTGAATTTCAAAAATGTATTTTTCCACTTTTCTCTTTATTTAGTTTTCATTAGCGACCACCTATCTATCATTTCATCCATCATCTGTCTCTGCTTCTGCACATGATTTTACATTTCAATACCCTGTTCATATCTAAAACATTCCACATATCCGAAGAGAGTTCATCTTAGGAGAAGGCTTCAGATATAACGAAAAAGTCTTCTCATCATCCAATCAATACACATTCTAAACACAAAATAATAATAAATATAAAAATTAATCTTGCCTATTTGTTTGTCATCGGTAAAATTTTATTTTCTTTCATCTCTCTTTTAGAGAAAACACAAAAGCAGTTACGTCAACACAAAACGTAATAAAAATATATTTAAAAATAAAAAATAAATAATTTATTTATCAGTCAACGATAAAACATAAAAGTTGGTGAAACGTGAAATCAAAATTTGCCGAAGAGTCCTAAAAAGTCAGCAAAATAATTCATACTTATGGTAAATTATGACAAATTTCTTAATTCATAACAAATTGATAGTTGGAAAAAATATTTTCATGTAATATATATATATATATATATATATATATATATATATATATATATATATATATATATATATATATATATATATATATATATATATATATATATATATATATATATATATATATATATATATATATATATATATATATATATAATATATATATATCTTCTATATATAACCTATATGAGCAAAAACTTTTAAAAAAAACAATAAAAAATAAAAATTTAAAACGAAGTAACATATTTTCTTGTTTATTTACTAAAATTAAAACAAAGTAACATATTTCCTTGTTTTTTACTTTTAGTTACTTTGTTTTAATTTTTTTTTGTTTTTAAGTTGTTTTAAACCCTCATAGGTTGATAATAAGGTTTATTGATGAAGTAAATATTATTACGGTGTTAACAGTTCATTAGCCATTTAATTTTCGTATATATATATATATATATATATATATATATATATATATATATATATATATATATATATATATATATATATATATATATATATATATATATATATATATATATATATATATATATATATATATATATATATATATTATATATATTATATATATTATATTATATATATTATTATATATATATATATATATATATATATATATATATATATATATATATATATATATATATATATATTATATATATATAATATAAAATAATATATATATCTTAAATTATATAATTGATAAAAATGTCCATATAATATATAAAAATAATAATAATAGTAATAATAATAATAAGATAACAAATACTACTATACTACTACTACTACTACTACTACTAATAATAATAATAATAATAATAATAATAATAATAATAATAATACATAATATATAATAATAATAATAATAATAATACATAATACTATTAATAATAATAATAATAATAATAATAATAATAATAATAATAATAATAATAATAATAATAATAATAATAATAATAATAATAATAATAATAATAATAATAATAATAATAATAATAATAATAATAATAATAATAATAATAATAATAATAATAATAATAATAATAATAATAATAATAATAATAATATAGTCATCATTGAAAGAAATGCATAAAAATTCTGTAAAAAGGCAAAAAACTTTCAAATAATAATTGAAAAAGATTCATTGAGGAATATCCAAAATTAAATAGAACTCTAATGAGATTTTAAGGTTAAAGTTTGTATTAATTGTGCTTTGGAAGGAGAAAAATTGGGTGTGGAGCTTCTCCTCTTCTCTTTATTCATCTTTATTTTAACACTTGAAGAAGGGGGTTCGGATGAAGCCACCAAAGTTAGTGACTTTTTATTTTTTATTATTTTTATTGTATTAATAGTTTTTTAATGGTTGAATTTTTTACTTTTTTAACTTTGAGAATTTTTAACTATATATATATATATATATATATATATATATATATATATATATATATATATATATATATATATATATATATATATATATATATATATATATATATATATATATATATATATATATATATATATATATATATATATATATATATATTATGCGCGTGTATGTGAGCGCGCTGGAGCTTGCAAAAGTTGCGAAACACCTTTCGAATAATGGTTCATGAAGAAGTTTTTCTTTGGCCTCCTTCTACTTTGTGTGTCGCATGATGGATGACGCAGCCTTTCCTCCGAAATTGAAGGAAAATTGATGAGAAGCTACACATGCTTGGGGAAGAGGTCGAAGCAAAGGACGTTTAAGGTGCCAGGTGTTGACGAAATATGATACATTCTTCCGTCTCAGCCACAATGGATACAATTTTTATATATTTGTTCATTCTTAATCTTTTTACATCCATCCTCCTTTACTTTCTTTTCCTTACTAAAGTTTTCTGATAATAAATTAAAAAAGTGGAAGAGAAGTTTTAAGTTCTGAAAGAAAAGAATTATTTAGCAAAGATTTGAAATTAAAAAAAAAAATAAAGGTAAAAAATAAAAATAAAAATATAAATAAAGCAGAAAGAATAAAGCAACAAATTTCGAACAGAAAACTTTGTAAGAATCTTTAAACAGAGACAGAAAAAAGAATACAAAGGTAAAGAAAATGAGTAATAATGATGATAATAGTAATAATAATAATAATAATAATAATAATAATAATAATAATAATAATAATAATAATAATAAGAGAAAATGAAGAAGAAGAAGAAGAAGAAGAAGAAGAAGAAGAAGAAGAAGAAGAAGAAGAAGAAGAAGAAGAAGAAGAAGAACAACAACAACAACAACAACAACAACAACAACAACAACAACAACATGAATAGAAAGAAGTAAGAGAAGAAGAGGTGAGTGAGAATAAGGAGAGATATTAGAAATAGGAGAGAAGAATGAGATTGGAGTGAAGCACATTTAAAATTTAAACTTTGTGACAAATTTTATTGAAAATAAAATTCTTAAGAAATATGTCAGACAAATTTGGGTTTTTAATACGTCCGAAACAGAAAACTTGCGTTGACGTGACGAGAAAATCTATCTTAAAATTATATTGAGGGCTTCTTCGTTAAGAAGATCGGGAAAAATTTATCGAAAAACATGGGGGAAAGCACAGACAGACAAACTAATGATATATATATATATATATATATATATATATATATATATATATATATATATATATATATATATATATATATATATATATATATATATATATATATATATATATATATATATATATATATATATATATATATATATATATATATATATATATATATATATATATATATATATATATATATATAGGGATGCACCGAAGTTTCGATTTCGACATGCCGATTAATTCGGCAAATTGCCAAAGCTTCAGCCAAAGCCAAATCTGTTCAAATAATCGAGAGAAGCCGATTAATTAACGGGCTTACCGAATGTCCAAATTGCTGCAGCTCATTAGTAGTATATAGAGCGCTTCCGGAGGGTGCCAGATTTAGCTACTTTTCGAAAAATCTTGCAACCTAAGCCAAACGGGATTTCAATTTGCAAGGCAAATCACTCCGCTCAAATTTACCTCACGCTCTATCCTGACACCATTTTGGAGGGTTCATCCCATTGAAATTGGCCTCAAGTCTGGGGAAGGGGCCCCCGTGGGAGCCCCGTGAATCCTCCAAAAATGGTATCAGGAAGTTGCCTGAGTTTGCAAAATCGCTGCGTTCACCTCACTCTCTTTCCTGACCATATTCTTTGCGGTTCAGACCGGCTGAAACTGACTCGAATCTTGGGATCCAGGGGTCCGTGCGGGTCCGTGAACTGAAAAAGAAAAGGTCTGAAAGGTCCCTGAGAATCCCTGAGAATGCAGGATTGCACGCAAATGCAGAAAAGACCGTTAGGGACAGGTTGCCAGATTTTTCGAAAAGTAGCTAAATCTGGCACCCTCCGAAAGCGCTCTATATACTACTACTCTTATTCTTAAAATAGATACTTTGAGTTTATAACAAATTTTGAGCACGTACGATGTAAATGAAGTGAATTTCACAATAAAAATGTGATGATTGAAATTAAAAACAAGTTTAGGAGTAAGTAATTACTAGTAAGTATTTGAAAAGTTGTTAAACTATTAATTAGCTATCATTGCAACTGTTAAATTGTTTTACATACAAAATACTTTCCATAGTTGCAGTGCACAAATTCTAATTCCTTACCGTATTTTGGTTTTAATCTGCTTCTGATTGATTCATATATATTCGCTGTTGTACCGAAAAGACGCTCACTCATATCTGAAGAGGGTAGAACAGTGATTTATATTTTATCCAATGACCACAACCCAATTACTGATTTTTCTTTCTTCGAGCTAGTTAATTGGTAACATGACCACCACTTATTTTGGGAGCTCCTGGTAGACTTAAATATGAATTATGTGGTGAATCATTTCACATATAATTATTTACCCTTGTAATGAGGATGACTGCTTATTACGCGCTATTACACGAAAGAACAAAAATCACTATTATATAAATGTTCCAGAATATTCTGGATCTGGGTAGGTCTTAGTCATCTGATTTCACAAGTTTTTGAAATAGGCTGGCATTTGGATAAAAATTGAAAACTAGTAAAACAGAGATTTTTAAGAATGATTTATTTGATTAGTAAGTTACTATGATATATTTCAAAGTTATCGTACTGACTTAGAAGTACAGTGAAATATAGGGTGAGTCGGGAGGAATGCACCAAACTCCGGGAGTGTATTCTGCATATAAATGTATGACCTAAAAACCCAAAAGTTGTAATTCGATTTTCATTTCTTTTCGAAATACAGTGTTCTAAATGTTTAAGTTTAATTAAACAACCAATCAACTAAACTAGTAGACAAGCAACAAAAAAATAATCATTTGACAACTATCACCTGTTAGTTATGAATTATTTTGAGTGGCAACCATAATACAAGTGATAAACAATAACACACATCTAATCAAATCTGATATATGTTAATATGATGTTTGTTTATGGGTTTTGCAACGGGAATGTACGGTTGCGGTTAAAGAGCATCATTAGCTGTTTCCGCATGGTAGAAATCCAGATAAAAACGTATTTATCAAAACTTTTGAACACATTGTGTGAGACCGGTAGACTTCCCAGTGCTCACATCACATCTGAACGTTCCCGTAGAAGAGATGTAAATAAAGTATGAGGTATTCTGGATTTAGTGGGACAGAGCCATACGACTAGCTCAAGAAGATTTCCAGCACAACTTGAAATTCCTCAAACAAATATGATTCCACAATACACGAACAGGGCTCATATCAAAACCACTTACATTGTGTACATTACTTACAACCAGGAGACTATGCAAGACGCACACAATTTTGTCGATTGATAATCACTAATCGTTATTTGGTTCGACACATACTTTTACCAAAGAAGTAATATTCACTCGTAACGACTTCGCAACTCTCATTGATGATGGTCTGACGAAAATACCCAAAAAATAGTCGAAACAAATTTTCAGCATATTTTTTTAGTTAACGTGTGCTGTGGAATTGTCAATAGTCATTTAATTGGTCCTTTCATTATTGAAAATCATCTAACAGGAGTATTTTATTTGGATTTTTTAAAAAAAGAGTAAAAAGGTCTATTAGGAGAAAGAAATGCTATGTATTATCAACAAGAGGGTGCTCCTGCACATTTTGCTCGCCAGGTCACACAATATTTGAAATAGGAACTTTTCCAGAACGATGGATTAGTCGAGGTGGATTAATTAGTTGGCCGGCAAGATTACCACACCTCAAAAATGAATTTTTGTTTATATGGTTGGTTGAAGAGTGAGGTATACAAAAGAAAGGTGGACATACGAAGTGCTTTAATTCTTCGGGTTTTAAATGTTGCAGCTCAAATAAAAGAAAAATGAAGAGAACTTGGGAGAGAAACAAATACTGTTCACAGGCAGAAATGCTTAAAGGTCAGTGGTGATACCGTGATAACTTTAAAAAAAAAATTTTTGTAAAATAAATTCACTTTTAAATAAACTTGTGTTGCAATGCTTGATCAAACCTAAACTTTTTGAACGCTGTTAATCGACAACAAATGAAAATCGGATTATAACTTTTTGGATCCTTAGTCATACATTTATGAGTACACTCTCTGAGTTTGATGCCTTCCGCATGACACACGTTATATATATATATATATATATATATATATATATATATATATATATATATATATATATATATATATATATATATATATATATATATATATATATATATATATATATATATATATATATATATATATATATATATATATATATATATATATATATATATATATATATATATATATATATATATATATATATATATATATATATATATATATATATATATATATATATATGGCACTATGGACTTCCATCTTTTGGGCCCAGGTTCGATCCTCGATAGTAGTTATAAAGATTATATATATATATATATATATAT
>SEYY01019622.1:25000-45000 GCA_009176605.1 Armadillidium nasatum
ATGATGAACTACGCAAGAGTAGAAAAGTGACGAAGATTTTCAAGCATCTTCAGCCTATATCATTATGAACTTTCATTTACTTTCACTGGGACTTTCGGGAGTTCTTTCAGAAAGGCCAAGACTTCTGCAGGTTTGAGACTTAGATACCATTCCACTTTCGTTCTCAGGGAGCATTGTCAGAATGTTTTATCCCTTTTCATAAGAAACCTTTGCTGTCATATATGTTAATAGGACGTACTTTGTTATGTAACGCATATTCATCCAAATTAGATGCAACTCTTCCCACATGACTCCGACGACAATCAATCACAATTTTAAATATAGAAAATAAAGGAAAAAAAAGAAGATCCATCACGTGCCTAGAAACACTATAGAAGAATGAGATATCACTACCACCCAAATTCCTAGGCGTACTTTGCAAACAGCAATTCAAAAGTGTAGACATTATTTAGTTGGTCAGTCTCATATGATACGTGAAGCCAGATCTGAAACCAGAAAGAAACATACAGGAATATATCACACATTTTCAGTTACTCTTTAATGAGGGCTCAAACAACTTGACAACATTTTATTTTCCACTTTCGAAAGGAGACTCCAGTTTTGAAGTTGCATAAGTTCCCATAACGTAAAGAGAGCGCATATATATATATATATATATATATATATATATATATATATATATATATATATATATATATATATATATATATATATATATATATATATATATATATATATATATATATATATATATATATATATATATATATATATATATATATATATATATATATATATATATATATATATATATATATATATATATATATATATATATATATATATATATATATATATATATATATATATATATATATATATATATATATATATATATATATATATATATATATATATATATATATATATATATATATATATATATATATATATATATATATATATACCAGAAACAACTGTTGAAACGAAATTAGCAATAATAAGAGAGAAAAAAATCCCCACGCCAAAATTCGAAACCACTGAGAACAGCCTCGTAGTTAGAAAAAGATACAGAAGGCCCTACCACTCAGCTACTGCTCCCTCCCACAAGAGAAGGTATAGTAGATTTTTCAAGCTCTTCTGCTTCGAATCACTGAAACAACTTCGCACCTATTCAAGGAAAGGTACCAAAGTCAAGCAACGCCAATATATGCCCATGATGGCGCTGCTTGACTCTGGTAGGTTGCTCCTGTAACCCAGGAGCACCTTAGTAGAATGCCATGTAACCCCAGTAGGGGTTTCAAGTACCCTCCTACGGATTCTAATAGGTACCGAGTTACTACAGTAGAGCAGATACAGAAGAGCTTGTAGAAAACTGTTCTGCTATGCCCTTTTCTTGCTAGAAGTTTGGTAGCTCAGTGGTAGGGTGTTCTGTTCTTGTCTAACGACGATGCTCTTTTCAGTGGCTTCGAATCCTGGCGTGCTGAAAAATTTTCTCTGTCATATATATATATATATATATATATATATATATATATATATATATATATATATATATATATATATATATATATATATATATATATATATATATATATATATATATATATATATATATATATATATATATATATATATATATATATATATATATATATATATATATATATATATATATATATATATATATATATATATATATATATATATATATATATATATATATATATATATATATATATATATATATATATATATATATATATATATATATATATATATATATATATATATATATATATATATATATATATATATATATATATATATATATATATATATATATATATATATATATATATATATATATATATATATATATAGTAATACTTTTCCTTTACTTGAAAGTGAGAAATGAATGTTAAATTTAGCATTCAGAGAAGAAAATAAAGTTTGACGCCAAATTTAGCTATTTGGCAAACGGTTGGCGCCAGATGCCAGGTTTCGTATGAGAAAAATTTTGCATCCAGCATAAAAGTTATTTTACATATTGCTTTTCCCGTCTCAGAATAAGAGATTCAGTATAAGAGATTGGCGCACGATAATATAATTCTCTTGTGTACGTTATAGAAATAAATGAAGTATAAAGAATCTACAAGCGCGAGTAAAGTGTCCGATTTTTTTTTTATTTATTTATTTTTTAAGAAAAGAAAACATAAAGATATGCGAAAAAAAACTATGGCATATTATTTCATGAATAATTTAGCCATTTATATTTCATGAAGTTAAAACGTAGACCCGAAAGCTTCTCTCTTCCTCTTTCTTTTCTCCTTTATTCCGAAAGCGAATGAAATGGCGCTCCATGCTTTAAAGATTAAAATGGCGAAATGAGCAAAGAAAATCTTCATACGAGCCTCGAAAAGCGAATGTGCAGGATTTGGACATTCCTAATCAAGTAGATGGGACGGTCTTGTATGCGTTCTCGCACGTAGCTTAGTTCCAGAGAAATTGTGCAAAACGTTCTTGCTTATTTGCATACAATTCTGTCAATATAAAAGGGGAATGAACATTTTTTGGCTCAGAAAAAAAAATGGAATGCAGAATCTTCGCAACGAAATAAGAAACGAAAAGAGAAAGATAATGCTAAAAGAGTCGAAGATAAATTTGGAGAAGATTATATTTGAGGTAATATCGAATAAAAGAACAATCAATGAAAAGAATAAAATTAAAGTAAATAAATATTATTTTTAATATCTCTCTTTCAGAAAACAATTTATTCTCACTTCTTTTTACAAGAATTCTTTTTCTTTATAAAGTAATATTTTATATAATAGGAGAAAGGTTGTATATATATATATATATATATATATATATATATATATATATATATATATATATATATATATATATATATATATATATATATATATATATATATATATATATATATATATATATATATATATATATATATATATATATATATATATATATATATATATATATATATATATATATATATATATATATATATATATATATATATATATATATGTTTGAAAAGGAGGTATGAAAAGACCATTAAGCAAAGAGAGTGAGGAAGAGAGGGAAAGTGCCAAAGGTGGCATTAAAGAAGCTTCAGGGACACACAAAGTATTATTAGCATTTTAGAATACGAAGAATTGCTTGGGAGACCAAGTAAGATCTTCCTTCTCACTTCTTTCTCCTTCCTCCTTTTTCCTTTCTCCTTCCTCCTTCCTCCTTCCTCCTTCCTCCTTCCTCCTTCCTCCTTCCTCCTTCCTCCTTCCTCCTCCTCCTTCCTCCTCCTCTCACATAAATGGCAAAGGTGTCATCAGGTTTTCTTTCTTTTTTTTTCCTTTCAACTGTAACATAAAATAGAAATTTTATGTTACTTTAATAAATCATTTTTACGAAAATAAGTTGAATTAAAAGAAAAAAGAAAACACAAATCATTTTCTCTTATATATATATATATATATATATATATATATATATATATATATATATATATATATATATATATATATATATATATATATATATATATATATATATATATATATATATATATATATATATATATATATATATATATATATATATATATATATATATATATATATATATATATATATATATATATATATATATATATATATATATATATATATATATATATATATATATATATATATATATATATATATATATATATATATATATATATATATATATATATATATATATATATATATATATATATATATATATATATATATATATATATATATATATATATATATATATATATATATATATATATATATATATATATGAAGTACAGAGAGTCATGCTATATCCACTGGAAGTTGGGGAAAACCAGTACAGTTCCACGACACACGAAACTTATTAGAGAAACAGTAATAGAAGTAAGAGTTTTGGAAACTTTTCTAGCAGAGTACATGAGAGAATGAGCAGAGCAGTTAAGTCTGAGGTCAGAATATGGACAGAGAAGGATGAGACTGTGCGGAAAGATAAGCGCACGAGCTCATCTCAAATGAGGTAAGAATAGAGTTAGAAATGAGAATTCAAAGAATGAAATGGAATAAAGTTCTGAAAGTGCATCCAGTAAATGGGACCTTCTATTTGCTTTTTTAATCAAAAAAACAAAACCGATCCTTCCAATCGTGAGGAAAGTAAATACAAAATATATTTCGAACAGAAGACACTTTGGCTTGCTTGTTTAAGAACAGGTTGTAGCTTTGAGGAAATTAGATCGAGTAAATAGATAAAGGAATAAAGTAGTGAAAGCAGCCATGTTTCTCTGTTCCTAGTTAGAAATACGAGAAGGATCAGAAATCGAATGTTCAATGGAGACCATTCAATAGCAAGAACAGATTGAGGTTGTTTGATATATTTTTCAGAATAAAAGAGTTTTGAAAAATAAAGTCATCGACTTAAGAATGAATCAGAGACAAATGATAGAGCAATTAACAAAAAGGAAAGAGAGAGTAAGGGGTATGTTAGCAATATGTTAGCGAATCCAAGGAAGTAACTTCCTAAAGAACTCTTTTGTTATAATTGGGCAGAGCTTAGGAGGTACAATATATATATATATATATATATATATATATATATATATATATATATATATATATATATATATATATATATATATATATATATATATATATATAGCGTCAGACTCTAACGAAAGTTTTTAATATATCAATCGCCACAGCAAAAGATTTGCCGAAATACCAAATTGCAGAAGATCAAGAATCAGAAAAATGGAAAAGGAAATCACCAATCAAGCGATTCTTACTGAAGTCATTCTGCAAATCTGAAATAATATTAGAAGAATTTTTTTTTTTTAAATGGTTACCACCATTTACTGATAAAAAATACAGCAAGAGAATTTATATACAAGCTCATCCTAACTCAAAAATCTCTGATTTAAAGTGAAGATGATTATTAATACAGTTGGAAAAACAGATGGTGGCAATGAATTCTTTATAACAGAAAGAAGGAGGTACCATATCTGACAATATTGAAATTGCCAATCTACATACAATACGTTTGTGAATATACAGTTTAATTCCCTAGTACTGAGGAACGTCGAAATGGTAGTGGTCAACTTCCTTGAGCACCTTTTGAAAATAGGCAGAGTAACAATGTCACGTCAGAGATGAATGGTCTAAAACGTTAGAAAGTAAGAGGCAGTTTACTTCAACTTTGGAGACTCAATCCTATTCAAAAGATGTGTGGAATTGAAGGTCCCCTAGATGTGAGACCAGTAGTACTATATGCAAGGATGGGTATAACTGTATAATTGAACTTTTGTACGGAAGAAATAAAATAAAAAAAAAAACTCCCAGATTGAACTAAACTCTCAGTTACTTTGAAACACACATGGCAACCATTGTGATTTGAAATCTTGAAAAGAATGAGTCGTTTATTTTAAGAAAAGATGATTAGATTGCTCAGGGGAAGACGGTAGATTAGTCGAAAGAGAAAGAAAAGTATGGCGTTAGAAGAATTTGGAGAATTTGAGGTTTTGGAGTTGAATTTCACAAGATTGATTCTCCAACACCAGGAAATTAAATCTAGACTAGCAAAAATAGAATCGAAATGATGAAGTCTGTAGGGAACTCTAAAGGGAAATGAGGGTGAAAACTAAAGTGAGAAGAAGAGTGGAAATTCGGGTCCTCGGCATAATATATTGTGTGAGTGTGAAATACAAAACCATCAGTTCTTAAATTCATTTTCAAAGATTGCGAATGTATGAGAGTAACAACAAATCTTTTGATATTTACTAAACACTTTGAAGATCTGCTTTTCAAATAATATTTTGAAAGCTCCAAAAAATTTTCTACATGAAAAAACATCACAAACAAACCTAAAGAACATAAGATCGGCCAAAGAGGTAATCAGATTTTCCTTCAACATCTTGAACGTCATTTAACATCATTATTTTTTCTTTTTTGATAAAATGTAACTTGGGGTTAACGTTATGGTCAGAAACAGCATATAATTCACAGCTGAAAACCGATGCTTCTGTCGCATCGTTTTTCGGAAATCTTGGAAAACACAAAACAACATTTTATTATGAAATGAAGGTTAGAGTTTTGATTTACATGACGTCAAACAATCCCATCCATCTAAAGAGGAAAACACTTTCTAAAATATTATATATATATATATATATATATATATAT
Source organism: Armadillidium nasatum (assembly GCA_009176605.1). Taxonomy (NCBI): domain Eukaryota; kingdom Metazoa; phylum Arthropoda; class Malacostraca; order Isopoda; family Armadillidiidae; genus Armadillidium; species Armadillidium nasatum. Next base: position 31,240 of record SEYY01019622.1, read on the forward strand.
ATATATATATATATATATATATATATATATATATATATATATATATATATATATATATATATATATAATATATATATATATATATTGTACATAGAAAGATATAGATGGATAGATAGATAGATAGATAGAGATAATGTCCAAAAATGTAAAGAGAATGAATGCAAAGAAAAAAGCTGCCAATGTTCCCTTCTTGATGAAAGATTAAAAACGATTTTCCATCACGAACGAAAAATATCTTTCATAAAAGCGCCAATATTAAAACATTTAAAAGTAAGAAAAAAAGTTGTTCCTCACCTTTGGAATTCCTTCCTAACTCCTCAAAGGTTCGTCAAACAAAGGAATTCTAACCTTTGTCACTACATAGTCACAGTCACGGTGTCTTACTTAAAGAGAAGAGATGAGTTTCTTCAACGGAAAATCTCTCTCACTTGAACTTAATTGTTTGTTTGTGCGTGCGAACGAGCGTGTGTTTTCATTCAGGCAAAACTAAGTTCTCTCCTGTCTACCTTTTGTGTGTGTGTGTGTGTGTTTACAAAAGTTAAAAAGAAAAAGTATGCGTGTTTTGACTGTCATATAATGATAGCATCTCACTTTATCAACTTTTTCTAAATTAAATGTGCTTACATATCTCATCTTTTTGAGTTTTTCAACAACTAACTATATATATATATATATATATATATATATATATATATATATATATATATATATATATATATATATATATATATATATATATATATATATATATATATATATATATATGAATTGAATTGCTACCTTTAACCTTAATTTTTATTACAAATAGGATAGCAAATACTATGTGCAAAAGCATTCTAATTGGGTCACATTATGAAGCACATAAATTAATGAAAAAATCATGAGAATACATTTAATGAATAATCATATATATATAACCTCTACGTTTCACATAAATATGCCATCATCAGAAGGCTGTAGAAAAAGAAAAGAAAAGAAAAGAAAAAAAATATAAGATAAATATATATATATATATATATATATATATATATATATATATATATATATATATATATATATATATATATATATATATATATATATATATATATATATATATATATATATATAATATATATATATATATAAATATATATAATCATAAAATATACAAAAATAAAAATGAAAATAACAGTAAAAAATAAAAAATAAATTAAAATGTTAGTTAAGTTATATTATCCATGGCATTGGGCAAATAGATAAGTGTCAATAATTAAGGTCCAGGTGAAGAAAATAAGTAATTATAGTGAACACAATAACGAAGAACAATAACACAATAATAACAATAAAGACAAAACAATATAATATATATATATATATATATATATATATATATATATATATATATATATATATATATATATATATATATATTATATATATATATATATATATATATTTTTTTTTTTTTTTTTTTTTTTTTTTTTTTTTTTTTTTATTTCCCAATTCATATTTTTAAAAAGAAAAAATGAAGCGTATATACTAGACAATTAAATCCAAATACCTGCACATAATATATACATACATACACAGATACATATTTACACTTATGAACTAAAAAAAGGAAGGGAGAGTGTAAGAGTAGCGAGGAAAGAGGAGTGAAAAGGGGAAGATTTAAAAGTAATACGAACACAGGTTTGAAAATTAAAAAGCAAAGCAATTTGGGGGACTTGGTTTAGAATGTCTCAAGAGAAGAGGGAAGCTGAATCTTATTTTGGATCAGAGAGAGAGAGAGAGAGAGAGAGAGAGAGAGAGAGAGAGAGAGAGAGAGAGAGAGAGAGAGAGAGAGAGAGAGAGAGAGAGAATGAGAAAGGCATTTCAACAATATATCGTTCCACCGAGATGTTCAACTCTGAGATTTCAAAATAAATCTTGGATTAAAGAACTTTTGAAAGAATACAAAAATGAGAAATTCAGGTATTCTTAAAACCTGTTCAGTGACAAAAGCGCAATGGAAAGAATTTGATTCTCATCACAGAACAAAATAAAAAATGAGTTACTTCAACATCCTCGAAGTAAGAAAACCTTTATAAATCACAACTATCTATCTAAATTAACTAGAAGTTTTTTTGGTCATCGCAAAAAAAAAAAAAAAAAAAAAAAAAAAAAAAAATATATATATATATATATATATATATATATATATATATATAATATATATATATATATATATATATATATATATATATATATATATATATATATATATATATATATATATATATATATATATATATATATAATATATATATATATATATATATATATATATTAAATCTCACATCTCGCGGGCATTGCCCTATTCTAGGAGAGGAACTTTTCTATTAGGATATACCTAGGATCCCCAAGTGGAATTGAACCGGCGCCCTCGAGCACGTGGGTTAATCACTCTGCCATATATATATATATATATATATATATATATATATATATATATATATATATATATATATATATATATATATATATATATATATATATATATATATATATATATATATATATATTAGAGTTAGCGCCACAGTTCACGGGCAGAGCCCTGTTCGAGGAGGGAACGTTAAAACACCAAAAATGGTAGTAAGTCTATGATTATAAACTGTTTTAAATTAGCAAAGTAATTACTCATATATATATATATATATATATATATATATATATATATATATATATATATATATATATATATATATATATATATATATATATTATATATATATATATATATATATATATATATATATATATATATATATATATATATATATATATATATATATATATATATATATATATATATATATATATATATATATATATATATATATATATATATATATATATATATATATATATATATATATATATATATATATATATATATATATATATATATATATATATATATAGTAGTGTGTGTGTGTGTGTGTGTGTGTGTGTGTGTGTGTTTGAGTGTGTGTGTGTTGATGATTAAATTCTTAAAATCTAGTTTATTTTTCCTGAGAGACGAATTAGACGAAAGAAATGTTGAGTAAGAAGGTTTATAATTCATTTTTCAATAGAGAAGAAAGTCCCTCGAAGACAAAGACCACAATTGTAAAGAGACGAGTTCCTGTAAAGGCACACATTTTCTTGCTAAATTAATGCTAAAAATTAAGTTGAAACAGTAAACTGCTTTCTGTAATAAATAAATAAATAAATAAATAAATAAATAAGAAATAAAAAATACATATATATATTTTTTAAGACTGTTTTTCGCAGAAGTAGGAAAATTATTGAAATAAAAAAAGAATGCATTGTTTTTAAATTGCTGATGTGACATATCATGTTTTCGCCGTTGAGAGAAAAATAAGATTGCATTTCAGTTGTCTTTTTATATAGTCACATTTCTCTGTTTCTTTTATAATAATTTACATTCTATCAAAATTAACTTATAAATTAGAATGAAAAGAAATCTGTAAAAAATTGTTTCAAATTTAATTTTTTGTTTGGATGAATATTGAAGATACTTGGGTAAAGTAAAACTTAATGATTTAGATTGCCGACCTTTATTATCTTAATATTTTTATTTCCTTTTACTGTTAAAGTTTTTCATATTTTAACATCACAATTCCACAATATAACAAACATTGCACCGAACGGAAAAAATAAAAAGTCGACTCATAAACTGTTAACAAACTTAAACAATTTTAACAAGTTTACATCAATTCGTCATTTTCTATTTTAAACATCATGCTAGCTTTGTTTGCAGTTTCAAAATTGTTTAAATTTTTTAAACTATAAAAAAAAAACCGAATATTTAAGACATTATTCAAGGCAAAGGTTTGTTTATTTAATTTTTTTTTAAAACGTAAGAGAAGATTTTGAATTTCTTAGAATTTGAGTCGTCATTTCAAAAACCTCAAACGTTTTCAAGCAATTACCACCTCTTCGGAGCAAATAAATATTCTAATTGATTGTATAAAAATAAAAAGAAGTTAACAGAAAAACAATTTTCATGAGAGTGCAAAAACAAAATTTAAAATTATGGAGTCCAAATACGGTATGAATTACAGAAGAGGAAAAAGTATTCTGCAGAACAGAGGTGGCTTCCCGGAAAAGAAAATGTCACATCAAGCAAGCTCAAAGTTGAAAGTCATCATCATTCCCATAGCCCCAAATGACAGTAGAGGTTATGTCATTAAAATAGGAAAATGAATAACCAGTTGACATTAAGCGTTGAGAAAGATGAAATGAAAGAAGGAAATAAGTTTTTCAAATACCAGCGAAAAAAAGAACTCAATTACTGATAAGTTAGACAAAAGCGTACATCAACACTGAAGAAACGTTTTAGTATTAAAGAACAGAGAGTAGAGTTGGATAAGAGTCAGAGAAAGTTCAGAATCACATCCTGGCACTTACGTTAAATGAAAGTACGTTTACTTCGTCGAATAAGATCCTATCATCTATTCCAAGTCAAGTGAAAATTAACAAAAGCTATATTAAAACTTGTATGCTTCTATTTTCGAATCGCAATATCTCTAAGCAAAGCACTCTGATGCTCAGAAAATGCTTAAAGATAAGATTATTGATATTAACTCAAATTATTGATATTAGGAGTTTTAAGATCGTGGTAGGATTACTAATTGGAAAAGAGGTGGTGTATTAATGGATTTATAGGACGAAACTGATGATGAAACCAAACTATGATGCTCTGTAGATTAAAATGCTACGCCTTTTACAGCAAAGAGTTACGCTTGAGATCTACATCTGCAGAATGGGGTGCGCCTGCAGCACATTCAATTGAAAAGACTATATATATATATATATATATATATATATATATATATATATATATATATATATATATATATATATATATATATATATATATATATATATATATATATATATATATATATATATATATATATATATATATATATATATATATATATATATATATATATATATATATATATATATATATATATATATATATATATATATATATATATATATATATATATATATATATATATATATATATATATATATATATATATATATATATATATATATATATATATATATATATATATATATATATATATATATATATATATATATATATATATATAATATATATATATATATATATATATATATATTATATATATATATATATATATATATATATATATATATATATATATATATATATATATATATATATATATATATATATATATATATATATATATAATATATATATATATATATATATATATATATATATATATATATATATAGGGTGGAGTGAAAAGCTTTAAAAAAAATTTAGCTCAACTTATTAGCCTATATGCATAAAAGTTTCCACCTATCAGTATAATCATCTGTGTGAAATTTAAACTTTGGCTGCCAATTTGCCACAGAAATCCCTAAAACATTTTAAGATTTATGAATTTTTCATGCAGCTCTTCGCTTGTTTTCTATGTGAGAACAACACAGAACTCACCACGTGAAGTTGGCTGCAAAACGAGTTTTACCACACTCCCACCCTTTGTCTTTAAATATTTAGGTTAATGTCCTCATAGAACTTAGGGACATTCACTTCCCTCATTTTTCCTTTTCATTTGGTTTCAAATTTGGGTAATGCATTTCTAGATGCTATTCTTGGTCTAATATAAATCCATCTCGTGCGTCGTTGCATCACATTGCGACTGATGCTTCAGTAACTAATTTGACGCAGCTCTCCGCTTGTGAATGGCACGGAAATCTTAAAATATCAATTTCAGCTGGAACGTCCAAAAGCTCCTTAAGTTCATTATCAGAAATAGATTCTGTAAATGGTGGTTCAGTAAGTGTAACTGAATGCCAGTTAATTAGATCTATATAGTCATCTGCTTTGAAATTTAACTATTATATTCTACTTTAGCTATTTGTCTGCATTTTAATATTCTTCGAAGGCTCAACTCTCTCACGTGCTTTCGACTGTCGGATAACATTTCTATCAGAATATTTTCTGGATGACGAAAATATGCGCTTCTTTACAATGTTCGATCTATTATGCTCTTTAACTCTTCAGGCAAAAATCGAGATTTTTTTTTTTATGCTGTAAAAGTGTTGACTCCCATGCCGACAAAATGACTGAGTTTTAATATCAAACCATGAGCATGCACATTCTCTAATAACATACTATGTTAATAAAACTTTCACCTTCCCTGATGGGGGTTTTAATTGAGACATATAATCTCAAAATTCTATTTTGCTGTCGTTAACCACCTGGAATGACTCATTTTTCTTGGATCTTTTCATGACAAGCTTAATGAAATATTTCCCTTTGAAATTCTAGTACATATTTCGTAGAGATATCGTTGATCTATGTACTAAGTTCATGAAGGGCAACATCATACAAAGTTATTTCTATCTTTTCAAAGCTTATTACGGACATCTTTTCACAAGATCCTAATATTTTTCCAGTTTCTCAACAGTACCCTTTTGGTAAAGTAGTTTTTCCGTCCAAATGTTGCATTAGTTGACGTAATGGTAATTCATTTGTATGTAACAAACAAACAAACCATTGCAAAGAACGTCTCATAGAAAGCTCAAGTTGTCTTATGATACCATTTTTAGAACCTGTATTAACCACTGTTCCATCACAACCAACAGCTTGCAACTTAGAAAGATCAACATTTTTCTCTAAAAAAGTTAATATGCTTGTTTTAATATTATCAGAACTGCCAGATATAGATCCTGGTTCTGAAAGTAGAGCAACATGCTCTTCTGTCATGGTCTTTCTAGCTACCCTTTCTCCTTCCTTAACACGAATTAAAGTTTGTCTTTTCGATCTTTTAAAGTATATGCCATATTCCGATGAAGAGTCTTTTCACTCATTTTTCTTTTCAAGTCACTGCGGGTTTTTATTCTGTTCCTTCTGATTTTGCTACGATTCGTCTTTGGTAATTACTCCCATATCTTTTAAAGCTGCATTTATAAGAATTGCTGCTGCTCTATCAGAAACACCATTTCTGTCGCAAACCTGTGTCACATTTGGAAGCTCAGTTTTCATTTTCGAAGTTGAAGGAGAATCTTGACTAATGTTTTTCGTTTCATATGGTTTATATTCAGTATTTCCATATTCATCAGAAGAATTTGAAGAATTCAAAATGTGCCCCATAACCCTAAGGAGAAAATCTGTTTTTCCTTCACTGTCTTGCAATTGAACGTTTTAACTTCTTTCTGCTTCTCTTTCTTTGCGTTGCAATCTTTTCCCAATCATTTTGTTTGCTTTAATGTTAATATTTCCAATTACCATTCTTTGAGATGTCCTTTGATCCGTTAAAAAAAACACTCAGTTATAGGTACTTTAATTTTGCAAGTACATATTAAAAATTCTTCCATTTACATAACGAAATATCTAACAGATTTTTCTCCTCTGATTCTCTAAATGATAAAACTTTTTTCGAAAGGCTTTCCTTGATATTTCGATTTTTTATCGTGTTCTCTTATCTTATGTAATATTCGTTGGTCCGTTACAATAGGAATTGAACTTTTTTCCCATAAACGTATAAGATCTTTTATTAATGGCGAACACACATCAGCCAAACCAGGTTCCTGTTTGTTTACTCTTAATAGTTCTTGTCTTTTGTATAAATATAATCTTATACCGCCCGCATATGTTGGTAGCATACTATCTTTAAATGTTTCAGGCGGTCAAAAACTGGGCGTAAGTAGTCTGATCGCGCCCGGGGCACTTATGTATGATCTACGTAACACGAAATGATAGCTAAATGAAAAATAAACTGAACAAAAATAGCACAAAACAAAATATATGAACCACGTAACGCAAATTAAATGAAATACAATGTAGTGGCAAAATACAATTCAGTCGTACTGACGACAACAAGAGAAAGCAGCAGCAATCGTCCATACATGGTAAGAGAGATAGGGAGGATTTATGCAGGAGCAAACGCACGTGCAGTGGGCACTTGAAGGGCGAGACTCTCGATTCTCAGCGTTATGTTAAGTGTCAAACCTTTGATTTCTCTGAAAATTTAATTTCAATCATTCATTGCTTCAAATCAGAGTTATTATAATTTATGAATCTGTTTTTGTTAGTTTTGTGACAAATTAGACGAAATAGCTGAATATTACAGTTATTTGGGTAGCCAAAAATTTAATTTGATTTAGCTGAGATTTCGTACTATAAATAAGTTATGCAATAGGCAACTTTTAATTAATTAGGGGTCTTGAATTCATGATTTTAATTTTTTCACTCCGCCCTTATATATATATATATATATATATATATATATATATATATATATATATATATATATATATATATATATATATATATATATATATATATATATATATATATATATATATATATATATAATATATATATATATATATATATATATATATATATATATATATATATATATATATATATATATATATATATATATATATATATATATATATATATATATAATTGAATAATAATAAATAAATAGCTTCTGACCGCACTGTCTTTTCGTCTTGTCAGTAAGATCCTTCGAGGGGGTTCATGGGTTTACACAGACTTGCTGCAGATGCCCAGTCGATGAAAGCATAACGATAATACCGACTTTATACTCCATCAGCAATAAAGCAAGTCATTAATACAGTCATTTACGGATGTGTGAACCGAAGAAAGAAAAGATCACATTCTTCATGTCCAACCAATATCGAAGAGAGCTTTCTCAATTGATAGGAGAGTGCTCTACAGTTGAGCCTTGAAGAGCTGGTTTATATATATATATATATATATATATATATATATATATATATATATATATATATATATATATATATATATATATATATATATATATATATATATATATATATATATATATATATATATATATATATATATATATATATATATATATATATATATATATATATATATATATATATATATATATATATATATATATATATATATATATATATATATATATATATATATATATATATATATATAAGTATATATAGAATTGATGAAAATTGTGAAGCAATGAAAGTTTGAAACGATTTTATTCTAAAAAAACTTGCAACAAAATGTTCCTCTTATTAGGATTTATATATAAAGCTTACTTGTCAAAGCAAGCCCAAGCGTTGCCTAAAATGCGTACTTGTAGATATATTTAAATAATGCAAATACTTTTGAAAGTTGAAACTATATTTCGTGAGAATAATATATTTCCTTAAGCTGCTTGTATAATTATAATGCTCAATCTCGCAGATATTTTATTATATTTGTGCAAGTTGAAAAAAAAAATAGTTTCAGAAGTGCAAAGATATTATGGCTTCATGATTAGAGAATAAGGGCTTTATCAGAATCCTCCAATTCAGATTTTAAATATTATTTTGTGAGGTAAATTGTCTCATCATTTGACAATACAATTAATATTACTGTCACATTATATAATGAAATGTATGAGCATGCTTACATGCAAGCAATGTATGTCCTGATGTATATATATATATATATATATATATATATATATATATATATATATATATATATATATATATATATATATATATATATATATATATATAGCTTTATAATATTTTCAACGATGATACAATCATTGTTTATCAGGATGTTTTAATTTTATTCGCAGATGAATTTGAAAACAAAATCAAACTCTGCTTCAAATTTAATGTGCATCGTATCATTCGTAGTTTAATGTTTCCTTTTTCCGGATGCATTTACAGCCTTATTGATTTTTGAATTTTATCTTGCAAATTTATTAGATGATGTTGGGTAGCTACGGAGTGATTAAAATGATTATTTAATTCAGGTAATAACTTTGCTTTATTTAATTTTATAACTTAAGAGTAGTACAATATTATTTTAAAGAAAGGAAATTGGTTTGAAGAAAAAAAAGAAGTATATATATATATATATATATATATATATATATATATATATATATATATATATATATATATATATATATATATATATATATATATATATATATATATATATATTATATATATAATTAATTTAAAAAAAAAAAAAGTTTAAAAAAAAAATTTTTTTTTTTTTTTTAATAGAATAATAAATAATATTTTGTTTAATGTGTTAAATATATATATATATATATATATATATATATATATATATATATATATATATATATATATATATATATATATATATATATATATATATATATATATATATATATATATATATATATATATCTTAAATATATAGAGAGAATTGTCTGTTAAAGAGGTAATAAGGTAATAATTGCTAATCATGATTTAAAGTTGCTTTAATAAGAATGAAATTGTTTCCCCATTGTTTCGCTAATTCAAAATGAAAGTTTTCTCCGCCCTTTATTAAATAATCAATATTGAAGTTATTGCGATTACAAAAAAAAGATGGCCAAGTAAATTGCTTCCTGGCCAGGTAGAAACAGGTAAATATAAGAGGATATTAGCGAGCCATTTCAGCTTTTATTGGAGCGATAATGGAGATTGTTCTAACATTGGGACGAGTCTCATTATCTAAATGGTTTCCAATGACAAACGGAAACTCAAGAAAACAATTTTACATTTTAATATTTGTTTTCAATAATCTCACTCTACTTCATACCTATTTATTTGAAATGTCCAATTCATGCCCAAATATATATATATATATATATATATATATATATATATATATATATATATATATATATATATATATATATATATATATATATATATATATATATATATATATATATATATATATATATATATATATATAGCGTGTGTGTGTGTGTATATTATATATATATATATATATATATATATATATATATATATATATATATATATATATATATATATATATATATATATATATATATATATATATATGTATATGTGTGTGTGTGTGTAAGGAAACTAGTGCAAATTGATTCGTTGCCATGAAATTTTCATTAATATTCCCAATAAATCTAAGGATATTTAAACATGCATTTCATTATTGTGCGATTATTAATAGTCCTAACTCTTTCGTATATATATATATATATATATATATATATATATATATATATATATATATATATATATATATATATATATATATATATATATATATATATATATATATATATATGCTTATTTCTGGCGTTTCCACACAATCCCATCACTTTTATCATAGATCTATGACCCAAAACTAACATGCTGAGCTCATTCTTTCATGTAATTTAATTTTTTAGTTTAAGAAAACTTATATCTTTAATTATTCACCAATTATATTTGACTTGTGCATTTTCAAATGCGTGGCTTTGGGACATGTCAACCTTTGATCTTGAATTGAACTTTCATTTCCACAACTCAAATGAATTTTTTGTAAGTATCAGTCAGGCATTTTCTCACAATTTAGGTTAAAATAACATATATATATATATATATATATATATATATATATATATATATATATATATATATATATATATATATATATATATATATATATACCTTCTCTGATAGGCAAAGGCCAGAGGCCTACTTATTTCCATCATACCAAAGAAAACTTCAATCAAAGGCCGACATGCCCCGATACAAGGCGTTTGAAGGTGTGAAAGTCAAAAGAGGCTAAAAAAAACAGATTTTTCACATTTTAACTTGACTTATCTTCATATATTATATATATATATATATATATATATATATATATATAATATATATATATATATATATATATATATATATATATATATATATATATATATATATATATATATATATATATATATAAAGAAGGAAAAGGTTTGTATAGAAATATTTTGTGATGGTAAAACGTATTCTATATATAAGGTTATTAGGAAAAAGGGAGGATCAGATGGTATTCTCAATCCATTCGCTCAAAAGACATTCTTATATCAGATACCATTATTCTTAAATGCCTCTAAAACGCGCGTCCTCCTCCGAGTGACCGTAGTGTCCCAGGCCGGTCTCTTTGTGTGTCTCTCTCACTCTTCTACAGGCAGTTCTGTACGATCATCGGTCTCCAGGGACAAATTTCAGTCCGGAGCAATTTTGCAGTCTCTAGACATGGCGAATTAAGATAGTGAGAGAGAGAGAGAGAGAGAGAGAGAGAGAGAGAGAGAGAGAGAGAGAGAGAGAGAGAGAGAGAGAGAGAGAGAGAGAGAGAGGCAAGGGAAAAACAATAGCCTCGAAAACAAGCCTTGCAACGGAGAACAAAAATAATTATTTCATTATTTAAATTTGCTTTTTTTTTCTTTATTTCAAATTATTAAACCCTTTTTAAAATGCAAAACTTTAGAGAGAATATTAGTAATTATTAGAAATGTATAATGGGTAAAATAGGAAAAGCTTAAAATTATTTTTTGTGTTGTTTAGAAATTAATTAATAAACAAAATAAACAAGCTGTTACTTTTCATTCATTCGCGCGCGCGCGAGAAAGGACACATTAAAAATCTCTAAGGGAGCATATTTTGCCACACAAACTCCAAACTGCATTTTTATATCTCTGAGAGCAAAGACAAATGAGATACGGTATAGGTCTAAACGTTAATTGCTTTGCGATTTGTTTTATAAAAAAGGATGGAACTTTAGACAAAAGACTTCTCCCGGCGCCAAAAACATATTTAAGTGGCGCCACCGAAATAAGATTTTGAAAATGTAAATGTGAAATAGCCAAACGTAATTACAACTTTTTGAAGCAAGTGTATATTTTTATGTGTGTTTGTATATAGAAGAGCGGTGCGTAAATTTAGGGTAAGCGAGAGACGAGGAGAGATAAAAGATCTGGCAATACATTTTCCTTTCAGTAGTGGACGTTCGCTACCAATGGTGCAGAGAAAGATAAAGGATCAAATTAGGGTCTTACAGAGGGTTATTCTAAGATTTAGGAGCGTCTTTCTCTTTATCTTCAATATATATTCCGATTTTATCGTAAAAAAAAGTTATAGTCTCATTCTAGGTATGAAACGTTAAAAATTACTCGCCTAACTACATCTTCATAAAGAATAAAAAATTAACTAACATAAATCAATATTTTTGAAAACGAAAATATAAATGAAAATTTTAGGCAAATAAGTAAAGATTAAGATAAGGTAATTGAAAGACATTTGTTTAAAAAAAATGATAAATTATGGTAATACCCGACCTCTTTCTACCAGATAACCAAGACGCTCTCTAATCTCTCGATAAATGACATCCACTGAAAAGTAATTCATAAAATTAATTTTAGGAAAAAATCAAAAGTTTCTTCAAAGATTAATACTACTTAAAAATAGAAGCTTAAAAATATTTGTTTTGATTAATTTTACTTTAGAAATAGAAATTTTTCTTCTTCTTCTTCTTCTTCTTATTTTTCTTTTTCTGTTTTCTTCTTTTTCTTTTTCTTTTTTCTTCTTTTTCTTTTTCCTCTTCTCCTTTTTATTATTATTTTTATTATTTTTATTATTATTATTATTATTATTATTATTATTATTATTATTATTATTATTATTATTATATATTATTATTATTATTATTATTATTATTATTATTATTATTATTATTATTATTATTATTATTATTATTATTATTATTATTATTATTATTATTATTATTATTATTATTATTATTATAATTAGTAATAAAGTACATTCCATACACATTCATCTGTGGTTGCCTGTTTCAATTACACTCTATAATGACAT
>SEYY01019622.1:50000-65000 GCA_009176605.1 Armadillidium nasatum
GACCTAGGAAGAGATGGAAGGACTCAGTGGAAGAATCTTTGAGAAGACATAGAATGCCGTCTATGCAAGAACTGATGGAGGAGAGAGTGTTAGAAGACAAGAGGGAATGGAGAAGAGTGCTGGCCCAGCTGACACGGTCTTAGACCCTTCCTGGGAGCGGTTATAATAATAATAATAATAATAATAATAATAATAATAATAATAATAATAATAATAATAATAATAATAATAATAATAATAATAATAATATATATATATATAATATATATATATTATATATATATATATATATATATATATATATATATATATATATATATATATATATATATATATATATATATATATATATATATATATATATATATATATATAATATATTTTTATTACCTTTTTTGAGTACCTAACTATTTCTCAGGACTGCTTTTTCTCTGAAGGCGCGTCAGTCTCTGCTGATAAGGTGGGGACCGTAATTGTTGATGGGATGAGCAAATTCATTCCATATTCATCTAAATCTTTCTCTCCTCAAAATCATGACTCTATCGCGTTTGCTCTTGTGTCATTCAGGTCAGAGACATCGCGCATCGAGAGTTGAAAAATTCTTCTCCTATCACTCTTGCTAATTTTCGTTCAGCCCTGAATTGTTGCACTGATATTCTTTGACGAGCAAAGAAGACTTTCACAAAACGAAGGTGTGATGAGCTTCTAAACTCTCCTAGGCCTCTTGCTAAAAACATTAACAACTTCTGTAAATCTTCCTTTCCTCCTCTGATTCGCTCTGACGGTTCTGTTGCTAACACTCCAACTGAAAAGGCTAATATCTTCGGCCTTCTGTTCTCCTCTAATGCAACACTGGACGACTATGGCAATCCTCCTCCTGCTTCTTTTCCTTTCAGATGTCCCATGCCTTTACCCGTGATTACATTTGATTAAGCGCATGGGCTTCTGAAATCTATGAACTTAAATAAGGCAAGCTGCCCGGATGGCATTCCTTCCAGAGTTTTAGGGAGTGTGCTTCTAAGCTGGCTTCGTCCCTCGTTCAACTCTACTCTCTATGCCTCAGTACTAATACTTTCCCTCAGTGCTGGAAGCGCGCATTGGTCCAGCGTACTCCGAAGAAAGGTAGCCGCTCTGATCTTTCCAACTATTGCCCTATAGCTCTCAATTGTCTTCTGTCTAAGATCTTTGAAACCCTTCTCAACTCTCACTTCTTGGATCATCTGGAATCTTATTTACTTCTTTCTGATATCAGTATGGCTTTCGAAGTTCGAGGTCTACTGGTGATATACTTTCCTATCTCACAGATTTATGGTCTTCTGCCCTTAGGGACCATAGGGAGACTTGCGTGGTGGCGCTTGACATATCTAAGGCGTTTGACCGGGTATGGCATGCGTCACTGCTTTCCAAGCTCCCGTCCTTTGTGTTTCCTCCTTCTCTTTGCTTACTTATGTCTAGTTTTCTTTCTAATTGTTCCATTTTGGGTGTTGTTGTTGGAGCGACTCTTCTTCCTCTCCAGTTAATAGTGGTGTTACTCAGGGTTCTGCCTTATCTCCTACTCTATTCTTACATTTTCATTAATGATCTTCTCAGCTGTTCATCTAACCCTATCCATTCATATGCCGATGACTCAACCCTCCATTCTTCTACTCATTTCAAATCTGCTCCTTCCTTTGCATCTAGAGTTGCCTCTCGTCTTCATCTTTCCGATTCCATTCTTGCAGATCTGGATAGAATTTCCCAGTGGGGTCGTCTCAACCTTGTGAAATTCAACTCTTTAAAAACTCAACTTCTAGAAATCTCCCTCTCAAAGACAACTCCTAACTTTTCTATTTCTTTCGATGGTTCTCCCATCTCTCCTGTTGACAATATAAATATCCTTGGCCTTACACATAAACAAAAAAATGTCTTGGAAACCTCATATCACAATGGTTGCTAGGGCGGCCTCAAAGAAACTGGGAGTTCTGTTCAGACTGCGAGAATTTTTTTCTTCCTCGCAGTTACTCCAATTATACAAGGGTCTCATCCGCCCTTGTATGGAGTACTGCTCTCATATCTGGGGTGGCTCAGGTTTCACCTGTCTTTTGGATAAGGTTGAGTCAAAAAGCTAAAAGACTTATAAACTGTTCCACTCTTTCTAATTCTCTTGACTCTTTATCTTTGCGACGTGACGTTGGTGCCTTGTCTCTTTTCTATAGGTACTACAGCGGCAAATGCTCGAGGGAACTATCCACACGTATACCTTCACCTTTACGGCGTCCTCACATCGCAAGAGGTGCATTGTCTGCGCATCAATTTTGCGTGAACATAGGCAACTCCAGGCTTGTCCACTGTGGTGCCTCCTTCTTTCCTGCCACCTCTGTTTTGTGGAACTCTCTCCCATCTTCTGTGTTTCCTTCCGAATTTAATCTCAATTTCTTTAAAGCCTTCGTCTCCGCTCACCTAAGAAATTTGCGTTAGGAGGGATCTGCAGGGGTTCTTTTTTGTTTTTTTTATATTTTTTTACTCCTTTGCTTTATTTTATTCTTCTAGCACCCCCTCCTTGAATAGCCCTCTTTGCCCGTGAGCGGTGATGATGTGTAATATATATATATATATATATATATATATATATATATATAATATATATATATATATATATATATATATATATATATATATATATATATATATATATATAATATATATATATATATATATAAAGGGAGAATAATACTGAAAGTTATATGTAGTAATATCTTGACCCCTAACACAGCAATCACCACTAGGACAGGCACACCCGTCCCGTAAGCCAGTGTCAGACCCGGCCAAGGTACTGGTGTGATAGACCATGCTAACGGGCGGGTATGATCAGCCTGGAAGTTGTTTAAAAAGTATTGACGGGTAAGTGAAATCCTAAGGTTAACCTCTGCTTTTCAAGGTTTTATCTCTCTCTCTTTCTCTCTCTCTCTCTCTCTCTCTCTCTCTCTCTCTCTCTCTATATATATATATATATATATATATATATATATATATATATATATATATATATATATATATATATATATATATATATATATATATATATATATATATATATATATATATATATATATATATATATATATATATATATATATATATATATATATATATATATATATATATATATATATATATATATATATATATATATATATATATATATATATATATATATATATATATATATATATATATATATATATATATATATATATATATATATATATATATATATATATATATATATATATATATATATATATATATATATATATATATATATATATATATATATATATATATATATATATATATATATATATATATATATATATATATATATATATATATATATATATATATATATATATATATATATATATATATATATATATATATATATATATATATATATATATATATATATATATATATATATATATATATATATATATATATATATATATATATATATATATATATATATATATATATATATATATATATATATATATATATATATATATATATATATATATATATATATATATATATATATATATATATATATATATATATATATATATATATATATATATATATATATATATATATATATATATATATATATATATATATATATATATATATATATATATATATATATATATATATATATATATATATATATATATATATATATATATATATATATATATTATATATATATATATATATATATATATATATATATATATATATATATATATATATATATATATATATATATATATAATATATATATATATATATATATATATATATATATATATATATATATATATATATATATATATATATATATATATAATATATATATATATATATATATATATATATATATATATATATATATATATATATATATATATATATATATATATATATATATATATATATATATATATATATATATATATATATATATATATATATATATATATATATATATATATATATATATATATATATATATATATATATATATATATATATATATAATATATATATATATATATATATATATATATATATATATATATATATATATATACTCATGATTATTGATAACACTGGGGAACAAAATTTTTGTTGCATTTCTACCAGCACTTTTTTTTTATCTAATTTTGTTATTAGCATTTGAAAATTGAAGCAAGTTTTTCTCTGTAAGCTTCAGTTGTTGTTCAATTCAACATTTTAATTTTCTCCTAACATGTAAAACTGTCAGAAAATCATTCAACAAGACAGAGTTGAGAGCCATCTTGGAAACCGGTCTTCCTCGTGAAGAAATATTTGAAGTATTCAAAATATACAAAATGGTTTGACATTAGGGCAAAAAATGAATTTCTAAGGGGTTTGAAGCAGATATTTAACATAGGAATATACGTGTTGAAATATCCTTAAATGCCATTTTCATCTTCTCAGGAAATGCAGTGACCAACAGAAACTGCTCTTAAACATTACCATTGAGTAAGAAAACACTCTTAGAGCTATCTAGAAGCGAGAAACTGAAGGAAGAACATATCTAAAAAATTATTGGACACTTTTTTGAAATAGATCTCTAAAAAATAGATAGTCAAAATAGTTTCGACAAAATTTTTGAAAAAATTTCCTTTTTCTTGATTTTTTTCAAAATTATTTTGCTCGTACCTTTTTTTCTAGAAATATGTATCAAAAACTTGTGTGAAGGTAAATTGAAGACAAGGTCTTTATGGAATCTATAAAGAAAATTTAGCCCATATCGGTCAAGTGATAAAAAAGCTATAACAAAAAACAGGGATTGTATAGAAATTTTAAATTTTTCACAACCCATCTCTTTTTTCAATGCCAAGGTCTTCGGGCTTGACCGATTTGGCCCAAACTTTCAGAAACACAACACAAGAACTATATCTAAAAAATAATATTTGAGAGAAATTTTAATACGTAGCAAGAAAAACAATATAGTCAAAATATTTTTTTACAAATTTGAAAAAATTAATAAGAAAAAAAATTTTCCAAAACTTTTTTGTCAGAACTTTTCCTAGTGGTACTATTAAGAAATCTGAACAATATTTGCTAAGACAAGGTTTTTCTACAGTACTCCTGAAATTTTGGGGTAGATTGGTCAAACGACAAAAACGTTATTAAAAAAAAAGGAAGGTCTGTGGTGTCGGAAACTATTGATACTATTAAAATTTTACAAGAATGCAAAAATGCGTAAGTCGCCCAATTATGATCCTTCCCAAAGTTGTATGTTGTTACCTTCAGAACTAAAATTTTCTTCCCAAAAATTGGTTCGAGCCTTTTTTTACCATTTTCATACTTTTTGGGATGAAAATTTTAATTTTTAAGGTATCAACATACAACCTTTTCCGCCGTGAATAATTTCATGTCCTCACACCAGTTTACCGGGTTAAACTTTGAGAAGGGCAAACGGTCGAGTTACTGCAAGTATCGTGTTGATTATTATAATTATTCACGTTAGCTGGTCAAGAATACAAATTAAATATAAATTTCAATTTATTGTTAACAGAAGCATTAGAAGAAGAATAATTATCGGCATTTTTATTCTCAAATCACAGTATGCTGACAATCAAAATTTTCTTTTATTATTTTTCCTTTATTATATATATATATATATATATATATATATATATATATATATATATATATATATATATATATATATATATATATATATATATATATATATATATATATATATATATATATATATATATATATATATATATATAAAGCACAAAACATCACACTTGCATGAAAACCTAGAAAAAATTAAATGTTATTTTGTCAAAATAGAGGTATCTAGAAACTAGAAAGCAGCGAACGATTAAATTTGAGCGCATAATCGATTTATTGATTAATTTGGATTTCTAAAAATTTGGCTTAAAAATTTTCTTAAAATTTATTACTACCAGAGGAGATTTTTTCTACTGGGAACTCGGCCCTTGTTCCCTGATAAAATTTATTTCTTAATTAATATAAACCAGAAATGCATGGAAATGTGGCAAATAAACGGCATCAATATAGCAAACAAATTTTCCTGAAAAATTTTATGAAGATAACATAAAATTTAGACCTATATATATATATATATATATATATATATATATATATATATATATATATATATATATATATATATATATATATATATATATATATATATATATATATATATATATATATATATATATATATATATATATATATATATATATATATATATATATATATATATATATATATATATATATATATATATATATATATATATATATATATATATATATATATAATATATATATATATATATATATATATATATATATATATATATATATATATATATATATATATATATATATATATATATATATATATATATATATATATATATATATATATATATATATATATATATATATATATATCTTTGAGGGGCGGCATCCAAAAAATGAACCTCATCCACCACTCACCCTATCATCACTTGGAAGTTGGCAGCCTCCGATGATGGAGATGGTGCAGCCAGGACCCGACGTCCGGCTTGTCCGGTGCAAGGTCTTTTTTTTCATTAATTTCTGTAACATTCTCTTTTTTTTCCTAATTTTCCCATTGTTGAATACCATCTCTCTTGTTCTTAACCGAAACTCAGGTGTTCTGAGTGTGCTGAAAGCAAGCCTTATTCTGTTACCTCCTACTGTCTCTATCCTCAATTTTGAGCCAAAGCCGGATGTTGCTCATATGTGCGCAACGATGTTATTTGCTCTCATGTCTCTAATTTGGAGTCTCCTAAATTCTCTACTTTACGCCTTAAGCTCTCTTGCAATTCTAATGCTACATTTATTTGTGCTGTCTATTTATCTCCTAATTCTATTGATTATCAAAAATTCATCTACTATTTAAACTCAGAAATAGAGCACATTCTTTCTTCTTCTTTCTCCGAAATCATCATTTTAAAGGATTTCATGTTTACCACCGCCAATGGCTTTCATCAAGTTCTCATGATCCAGCTGGTGAACTCGCCTACGACTTTTCTATCCAGAACAAGCTTCAGCAGTTGGTGCAACTTCCTACCGCATCCTTGACAATCTTGGTGATGAACCCAACATACTTGATCTTTTCTTAACTTCTTATCCTTCTCATTATATTGTTAAACTCTTTCCTCCTCTGGGTTCATCCGATCACCTTCTTATCTACGTATCTTGTTCTGTACTTCGGTGCTGCTAACTGGTCTGACTTGCTGTTGTACTTCACTGATTTCCCATGAAATGATTACTGCTTTCGTGGGAGGAGTCCCTCTGAGTGTGTTGAGCGCATAACCGAGGTGATTCTCTCTGGTATGGAGGCTTACATTTCATATTCTTTCCCTTCTACTAAACCTAACAAACCTGGTTTAACTCTACTTTTTCTCGCGCTATCCGCCGCAGGGATGCTGCCTTCAGAGATTACCGTCGTCTTCAAACTCCTGAAACTCATTCAACTTATATTTCATCCCGGAAAAACATGCCAAATCTATTCTACGTATCACCAAAAACTCACTTATCCGTTTCAAACCCAATAATCTTTCAGACTCTTCTTCCTCTCGCCCTTTCTATTGCATTTTGCAAAAAATGTCAACTCTAACTTTGCTTCTTCCTCTTTCCCTCCTCTAGTTTCTTCTGATGGTACAACATCCATTTTACCTTCTACTAAAGCTTAACTCTTCGCTCAAACTTTTGCCTCTAACCCTACCTAAGACGATTCCGGAGCTATTCCTCCTCCTTCAACCCACTCCAACTCATTTATGCCTAACATTGTAATTTCATGCTCTCTCTGAACTTAACACTAAGAAGGCGTATGATCCTGATGGTATTCATCCTGCAATTATCAAAATTTGTGCTTCTGAGCTTGCACCCTGCCTTCGTAAACTATTCGTCTCTGTCTTTTCACTTTGATCTTCCCTTCTCACTGGAAATGTGAGCTCATTCAGCCTGTGCCGAAGAAGGGGAACCCCTCACAACCCTCTAACTTTCGTTCTATTTCTTTAATCTCTGTTCATTCTAAAGTTTTCGAACTTATCCTTAACTGGAAGATTTTGGAAACACCTTAATTCTTCTATTCTTATCTTTGATCGCCAGAATGGCTTTCGTAAAGAACGTTCTACGGGTGATTTTCTTTCCCTACTTTCTGACTCTTGGTCCTCCCATAGTATAAGTATTACACTATGGTCCTCCCCTCTTCTGATTTTTTATAAATCTTTCGCTGTGGCGCTTGACATATCGAAAGCCTTCGATAGAGTCTGGCACAAATCTTTGATTTCCAAACTTCCCTCTTTCGGAATCTATCCCTCTCTCTGTGATCTCTGATTTCCTTTCCGGTCGTTCTATAGAAGCTGTTGTAGATGGTCACCGTTCTTCCTTTAAATCAATAAATAGTGGTATTCCTCAAGGATAGGTCCTATCCACAACTCTTTTTCTAATTTTCATCAATGACCTTCTCTCTATTACTTAGTTCCTATTCAATCCTATGCCGATGATTCCACCTTTCATTACTCCTTTCAATTTGAAAGTCGCCCCTCCCAACTGCAGCTAATAGATTCAAGAAGGATGGCCTTGAAGCAATTGACCTCTGATCTTTCTCTTATTTCAAATTTTGGCAGAGAAAACATGGTCGTTTTCAATACTTCAAAAACTTAATTCCTCCATCTTTCTACTCGACACAATCCTCCACACAACTATGATATCTTCTTCGAAACTCTCAACTCAAACCTTCATCTGTCCTCAATATCGACACAATTTTCCACACAACTATGATATCTCCTTCGAAACCACACAACTCAAACCTTCATCTCTCCTCAATATTCTTGGTGTTTCTTTTTCTCGTGATCTTTCTTGGAAAGATCACATTGCTTCTCTTTCTAAGCAAGCTTTTAAGAGGTTGGGTGTTCTGAGGTTCCTTCGTGGTTTTTTTTACGCCACCCCAGTTGCTTGCTCTATATAGGGGTGTTGTTCTCCCCTGTATGGAATACGCCTCACACATCTATCTGGGTTGGTTCCACACATACAGCTCTTCTCGAAAAGACGGAGTCTATGACTTTTCGTCTTATAAACTCTTTTGCTCTACTAACTCTCTCCAATCTCTTTCTTCACATCGTATTGTTGAGTCACTCTCTCTATATTATCACTATTACAACGGATACTGCTCTTTTGAACTCTCACGTCGTATACTTCCTCCATTGGGAAGGGCTCGTGCAACACGACTTTTTATACATTCTTATCCTTTCTCTGTCTAACTCTCGGACCCCAGACTTAACTGTTGTGCTCAATTTTACATGTATTCTACTCGTAAGGTCTGGAACACACTCCCTTTGTCTGTTTTTCCAACTTCCTTTGACTTGCACAGTTTTAAATTTGGGTGGGGATGGTGCCACCAAAAACTCTCGTCCGACTTGCCCCGGTGCACGGTCTTTTATTTTCAGTAATTTGTACACCATTCTCTGTCTTTTTTCTAATTTTACCTATGTAAAACACTACCTTTCTCCTTCTAGACTTTATCTCTTATTCTTAACTGACACTCAGGTGCTTGGGTACGCTTACAGTAAGCCTTATTCGGTTGCCTCCTACTGTCTCTATCCTCAATTTTCAGACAAAGGCGGATGTTGCGCACTTGTGCGCAACGATGCTGTTTGTTCTCGTATCTGCATTTGGAGACTTCTGAATTCTCTGCTTTTTTAACTTCTACTAATTTATTTGTTCCGTCTGTATATCTAGTGATTCTACTGAAAATAAAAGAATCTTCGACTTTTTAAACTCGAAAATAGATCACATTCTTTCTTCTTCTCCTTTTCCGAAATCATCATTTTTGGGGATTTTAATGTTCACCCCTGCCAATGGCTTTTATGTAATTTTCATGATCCAGCTGTTGAACTCGCCTACGATTTTTCTATTCAGAACAACCTTGAGAAGTTGGTGCATCTCCCTACCCGTATCCCTGATCGTCTTGGTGATGAACGATGAACCCAACAGACTTGAACTTTTCTTAACCTCTTATCCTTCTCTTTATATTGTTAAACACTTTTCTTCTCTGTGTCCACCCGATCACCTTCTTATTTTCGATTCTTATTCTGTCTCTTCAAGTCTTCCACAAGAACGGCCACCGCCTTTGACGAGGAGAATTTTCTAACATATTGGTGCTGCTAACTGGGCTAACTTGCGTTTGTACTTCTCTGATTTCCCATGGAATGATTACTGCTTCCATGGGTAGGGTCTCTAGGAATGTGCTGACGGCATAACCGAGGTGATTTTCTCTGGCATGTAGGTGTACATTCCTTATTCTTTCCTTTATAGTTAAACCAAACAAACCATGGTTTAACTCTGCTTGTTCTCGTGATATCTGCAAGGGGAACTCTGACTTTAGGGATTACCATTGTCTTCAAACTCCAGAAACTCATTCAAAACTCGTGCAAAATCTATACTCTGTAACAATAAAAGTTCATTTCTCCGTACAAAATGCAATAATCATTCTAGTTCTCTTTCTTCACGCCCTTTATGGCATTTTGAAAAAAATATGAACAGAAAATTTGCTTCTTCCTCTTTTTCTTCTTTAGTATCTTCTGACGGTACAACTGGTGTCCTGTCTTCTACTAAGTTCAACTCTTCGTTCAAACTTTTACCTATAATTCAATTTTAAACGATTCAGGGGCTATTCCTCCTCCTTCAACCCTCTCCAACTCATTTATGCCTAAAATTATAATCTCTTCTAGAGAAGTAATTTCTGCTCTCTTTGAGCTTTAATCCTAAGATGGCTTACAGTCTTGATGGTATTCCTCCTGTGGTTCTCAAAACTTGTTCTTCTGAGCTTGCACCTTGCCTTGGTAAACTATTTCGTCTTTGTCTTTCTACTTCAATCTTCCCTACTTGATGGAAACGTGTACTCATTTTGCCTGTGCCGAAGAAGGGGGCCCCTCTCAATCCTCTAATTACCGTTCATTTCTTTAACCTCCGTTCTTTCTTTAACAGGAAGATTTCGAAACATCCCAATTCTTTTAACCTTATCTCTGATCGCCGGTACGGCTTCCATAAAAAACACTCTACTGGTGAACTTCTTTCCCTTCTCTCTTACTCTTGGTCCTCCCCTCTTCGGCATTTTGGTGAATCTTTTGTTGTCACGCTAGAGATATCGAAAGCTTTTGATAGAGTCTGGCACAAAACTTTGATTTTCTAACTTTCTTCTGTCGGTGTCTATCCTTCTCTCTGTGACCTTCTCTCTGATTTCCATTCTGTTCGTTCTATAGCAGTTTTTGCAGACGGCCACCATTCGTCCTTTATATTTGTTAACAGTGATTTTCCTCAAGGATCTGTCCTATCCCCAACAATTATTCTGCTTTTCATTAAAGGTCTACTCTTTGTTACTTCAACTCCTATCCACTCCTATGGCAGTGACTCCACCCTTCATTACTCTTTTTCAATTTGAAAGTGGTCCCTCTCAACAACAGTTAATAAACTCAAGGAGTGTAGACTCGGAGCAACTGACTCCTCATCTATCTCGTATTTCAAATTTTGGCAGAGAAAACATGGTCGCTTTCAATGCCTTAAAAACTCAATTCCTCCATCTCTCTACTAGACACAACATTCCACACAACTATGATATCTTCTTCGAAAACACACACCTCAAAGCTTCATCACTCCTTAATATTCTTGGTGTTTCTTTTTCTCATTAAAAATTAATAACATCATTAAAAAGTTCTTTTCTCAAGATAGAACTCAAGAAGAAAGCAAAACTAATGCCAATGCTGTTTACACTATTCCTTGCAGAGATTGTTCAGAATGTTAGAATGTTAAATTGGAGAGACGTCGCAATTTTCAAGAAGTATGTATCAACATGATTATGACCTAAGATTGGATAATGAACGAAGCTCACTATATCAACATAGATAAGAAAACAAAAATAAAATTTTAATTACAGATGATACTAGCGTCATTACTAGGGAGAATTAAATTTTTTTGAGAAAATTCTTATTCATTTGTCATTCACAACTCTAAAAACTTTAATAACAATAAAGTGAGTTTGGTTGTTGACGATTTTGTTTCAAATAGTCCAAAATTAATCCCAAAATCTAAAAGATTATTAATTGCAATGAAAAGGCAAGATTTTTTATCCATATCTATATAGAGATTGTTGTAGTTTTTATACCGATTTAAATTTGAGGCTACTTTCTTAGATTTTTCTTTTTTCTGTTTGGGTTAAAGTGAGTGAGTTGCCTGTGATCTTTAATCATTTTATTTTTAGACGCTTTCCTTCTTTGTTTTAATAGCTTTCCTTGAGCTGGTCGCTTACTTAACTTTTTATTTTTTTAAATATATATAGTTACTTTTTAGCTTTGGCTTGATGAGGGACATCAGTCCGAAAACGTTTGCCACAATTTCTATATTTTACTACTGGCTGTTATAATTTATGCTTAAAATCTGTGGTTATTGCAGGTATATATATATATATATATATATATATATATATATATATATATATATATATATATATATATATATATATATATATATATATATATATATATATATATATATATATATATATATATATATCACCTCTGGTGGGCAAAAGGCCAGAGGCCTACTATAAATTCCACCAGAGTTAGGGGAAAAACGGAAGAATGGTCAATTAAAGGCCGACGTGACCTGATACACGACGTTTGAAGGTGTGTAAGTCATAGGAAGTTGGAAAAATAGAAGAAGGGAGTGTGTTTTCCAGACTTTACCGGTAGAGTACATGTAGGACAGAGCATAGCGGTTGAGTCTGGGGTCAGAGAGTTGGACAGAGAAAGGATAAGACTGTGTAGAAAGTCGAGTCGCACGAGCCCTTCTCAGTGGAGGAGGTATGCGACGAGAGAGTTCAGAAGAGCAGTGTCCATTGTAATAGCGATAGTATAGAGAGAGTGACGCAACAATTCGACGGGCAGAAAGAGGTTGAAGAGAGTTAGTAAGAGCAGGAGAGTTGATGAGACGAAATGCCCTAGACTCCACCTTCTCTAGGAGAGCTGTATGTGTGGAACCACCCCAGATGTGCGAAGCATACTCCATACAGGGGCGAACAACACCCTATACAGAGCAAGCAACTGGGGTGGAGTGAAGAAATACTGAAGACGCCTCAGAACACCTAACCTCTTAGAAGCTTGTTTAGAAAGAGAGGTAATGTGATCTTTCCAAGAAAGATCACGAGAAAAGAAACACCGAGAATATTAAAAACAGATGAAGGTCTGAGTTGTGTGTTTTCGAAGAAGATATCATAGTTGTGTGGAAGATTTGTCGAGTAGAGAGATGGAGGAATTGAGTTTTGGTGGCATTGAAAACAACCATGTTCTCTCTGCCCCAATTAGAAATACGAGATAGATCAGAGGTCAGCTGTTCCAAGGCAACCCTCCTTGCATCTAGTAACTGTTGTTGAGAGGGGCGACTTTCAAATTGAAAAGAGTAATGAAGGGTGAAGTCATCAGCATAGGAGTGGATAGGAGATGAAGTAACAGAGAGAAGGCCATTAATGAAAAGCAGAAAAAGTGTTGGGGATAGGACAGATCCTTGAGGAACACCACTATTAATAGATTTAAAGGAAGAACGGTGGCCGTCTACAACTGCTGCTATAGAACGACCGGAAAGGA
Organism: Armadillidium nasatum; assembly: GCA_009176605.1. Taxonomy (NCBI): domain Eukaryota; kingdom Metazoa; phylum Arthropoda; class Malacostraca; order Isopoda; family Armadillidiidae; genus Armadillidium; species Armadillidium nasatum. The sequence goes on from SEYY01019622.1 coordinate 63,733, forward strand.
AATCAGAGAGAAGGTCACAGAGAGAAGGATAGATTCCGAAAGAGGGAAGTTTGGAAATCAAAGCTTTGTGCCAGACTCTATCGAAAGCTTTCGATATGTCTAGCGCAACAGCAAAAGATTCACCAAAATGCCGAAGAGCGGAGGACCAAGAGTCAGAGAGAAGGGAAAGGAGATCACCAGTAGAGCGTTTCTTACGAAAGCCATACTGGCGATCAGAGATAAGATTAGAAGAGTTGAGATGTTTCCAAATCTTCCTGTTAAGGATAGATTCGAAAACTTTAGAAAGAACGGAGGTTAAGGAAATGGGACGATAGTTAGAGGGTTGAGAGGGGTCCCCCTTCTTCGGCACAGGCTGAATGAGTGCACTTTTCCAGCAAGAAGGGAAGGTTGAAGTAGAAAGACATAGACGAAAAAGTTTACCAAGGCAGGGTGCAAGCTCGGAAGCACAAGTTTTGAGAACCACAGGAGGGATACCGTTAGGACCGTACGTATATATATATATATATATATATATATATATATATATATATATATATATATATATATATATATATATATATATATATATATATATATATATATATATATATATATATATATATATATATATATATATATATATATATATATATATATATATATATATATATATATATATATATATATATATATATATATATATATATATATATATATATATATATATATATATATATATATATATATATATATATATATATATATATATATATATATATATATATATATATATATATATATATATATATATATATATATATATATATAATATATATATATATAATAATAAAAATATATATATATATATATATATATATATATATATATATATATATATATTGAAAATGTCAGAATAGTAGGTAAATTAGAAAACTCTGAAAAAGTTTATTTAAACCAACAGAACTCAACTTTACCTAAAAATTAAATAAAGAAAAATAAAAATATATAAATAAATAATAGGATTTTAATTTCTAAACATTTGTTATGAAGTTCTTATCAGTAGTACCTATCCCAGTCGATTTTCATGACACTTACCTAAAATGTTTGAAATGAGTTGTAAAGAAAGAGAAAAGTAAAAAACTCTCGAGAAATGAACTTCAAAAAGTTATGAAGACTTCAAACTTTATTTTTAAGAGAAGTAAAATTGTCTTAATACCTGATTTTTTTTTTTTTTTTTTTTTTTTTTTTTTTTTTTTTTTTTTTTTTTTTTTTTGACTTGATGTTGAGGC
>SEYY01019622.1:67500-82500 GCA_009176605.1 Armadillidium nasatum
GTTCACAATATATTATATATATATATATATATATATAATATATATATATATATATATATATATATATATATATATATATATATATATATATATATATATATATATATATATATATATATATATATATATATATATATATATATACATATATTAAATATTAGGAAAAATTCTGAAGCTCAACTTTTAAATTATTTAAGGCCAATGATAAAGAGAGTAACACAAAAATGTTTTAAATATTCTTATTGTGTAACGGCAATCTTGTCGGCATATTTGAACTCCTCTCCCAAAGAAAATCATGAAAAAGTCGCAATTCCCCCCCCCCCCCCGCTCCCCCACTTATTCGTGCGACCAACTTCAAATAAATGGAGGAAATTGCGCCATGAGAAATCTCAAGATGCGATTTCAGTTTCCGATTTTCCTTTCCTTCTTCTGCTTTTTGTTCTTTTAGTATTTCCATTTTCCCTTCTTCATCTTTTTGGACTTCCACCTTCAACATCAACACCTTTTTTCTTATTAATTTTTGCGTGATTTTGAATCAGTCTGTCTGTAACTTTTGCATTCTCATTATTTCAGTCTTTTAGCTTTATCTTATAATGTTCTTTTTCAGTCAATCGAAATTCACTAATTTAAATAATTATATACATGTAACTATATATATATATATATATATATATATATATATATATATATATATATATATATATATATATATTATATATATATATATATATATATATATATATATATATATATATATATATATATATATATATATATATATATATATAATGCCTCAAAAACTCAGTTCCTCCATCTTTCTACTCGACAAAACTTTCACAAAACAATGACATCTTCTTCGAAAACACTCGACTCAGACCTTCATCCGTTCTTAATTTTCTCGGTGTTTCTTTTTATCGTGGTCTTTCTTGGAAGGATCACATTACTTCTCTTTCTAAATAAACTTCTAAAAGGTTAGGTGCTCTGAGACGCCTTCTTGATTTCTTTACGCTACCCCAGTTGCTTAAACTTTATAGGAGTGTTGTTCACTCCTGAATGGAGAACGCCTCACACATCTGTGGTGGTTCCACTCATTCAGTTCTTCTCGAAAAGGTGGAGTCTAGGGCTTTTCGTCTTATAATTCTTTTGCTTTTCAATCTCTTTCTGTTGTCAAATTGTTACGTCACTCTCTTTATACTAACGCTTTTACAACGGAATCTGCTATTGTGAAATCTCACTTCGCATACCTCCTCCATTGAGAAAGGCTCGTGCGACACGTCTTTCTACACTGTCTCATAATTTGTCTGTCCAACTCTCTGACCCTAGATTTAACCGCTATTCTCAGTCTTAAATGTACTCTACTGGTAAAGTTTTTTTTCTATTTTCATGAAATAATAGAGAGAAGGTCAATAACGAAAAGTAGAAAACGAATTGGGGATAGGACAGATCCCTGAGGAACATCACTATCAAAATATTTAAAGGAAGAACGGTGACCACCTAGTTCAGTAACTGTAGATTGAATGAAAGTTAAATCTGAGAGAAGGATATATATATATATATATATATATATATATATATATATATATATATATATATATATATATATATATATATATATATATATATATATATATATATATATATATATATATATATATATATATATATATATATATATATATATATATATATATATATATATATATATATATATATATATATATATATATATATATATATATATATATATATATATATATATATATATATATATATATATATATATATATATATGAAGGCAAATATTATGTGAAATCAAGTATCATAAAAAGGTAGTAAAAATGTTTCATCTTTTTCTCAATTCAAATTTTCTGTCTCGGGAAAATTTTCAGTGACAGTGGCTTGGACCCATTAATACATTTATTATTATTTTTATTTTTATTATTTTTATTATTATTATTATTATTATTATTATTATTATTATTATTATTATTATTATTATTATTATTATTATTATCATTATTATTATTATTTCTATTACAAGAAGCAATGTTGCATGTAAAAAAATTAAATAATATTGTTAACAAATTAATTAATATTAAATGTCATATTTGAATAGTGATCAAACTGATCATAAGTAAGATCGTAATAATTATTGAGCCTCGAAGATAAGATATTTTAATCAGTGTTAGATTAAAAAATAAATTTAAAATTTCACATTTTCACTTTTTCTCATTATGAATTGAATTTTACTTTTCGACATTTGTTTCCATTTTATATATATATATATATATATATATATATATATATATATTATATATATAATATATATATATATATATATATATATATATATATATATATATATATATATATATATATATATATATATATATATATATATATATATATATATATATATATATTAGGGATGGAGCGATACCAAAATTTTTACCGATACCGATACCAATACCGATACCTAAAAATTCCCCCCGAAGCCGATACCCGATACCTGAAAATGTGCCGATACTTGCCGATACTACTACCGATACCACTACCGATACCGATACTTTACTCCTATGCAATTTTTTTGCCGATACCGATACCGATACCGATACCGGTATATATATATATATATATATATATATATATATATATATATATATATATATATATATATATATATATATATATGAAACAGATTATTATTATTATTATTATTATTATTATTATTATTATTATTATTATTATTATTATTATTATTATGTTCTTATAAAATTTTGAAATCTTGATTCAGAAGTAGAAGGTTTGAATCTTGTCTGTGTGACTAAATTAGCTCCTTGTCCTTCACTTGTACAATATTTGGAGCTGAGGACTTTCTTCCATCTTGATTTTATTTGATAAAAAGGTGAAAAAATCATTTCAAAAATAAATGGAATGAATCTAAACCCTTCCAGAGCTTTCTCTGTTTTAAGTCATTACAGGCTTCTAGCCCTGTTTTCTTATTACCTGAAGAACTTTTTAACGAGATGAAACATTTTATTTATCAATAAATAATAAAATAAATAAATAAATAAATAAATAATAATAACAATAATAATAATAATAATAATAATAATAATAATAATAATAATAATAATAATAATAATAATAATAATAATAATAATAATTTGGAATAGAATATTTTCTTCGCAGTTACTCCAATTATACAAGGGTCTCACACGCCCTTGTATGGAGTACTTCTCTCAAATGTGGGGTGGCTCAGTCTTCATCCGTCTTTTGGATAGGGTTGAGTCAAGGTTAAAAACTTATATACTGATCTGCTTATTCTTACTCACGTGACGCTGGTGCTTTGTTTCTTTTCTATATGTATTGCAGGGGCAAATGCTTGAGGGAACTACCCATTTGTATACCTCCACCTTTACGGTGTCATCGTAGCACAAGGGGTGCATTGCCTGCACATAAATTTTGTGTAGACATAGGCAGCTCTAGGCTTGTCCGCTGTAGTGCCTACTTCTTTCCAGCAACCTATGTTTTGTGGAACTCTCTCTCATTTTCTGAATTTCCTGCCAAATTGATCTCAATTACTTCCTTCCTTCTTTCCTCTCCAAACATCATGAGGGAACTGAATTGAAGAGCTGTATTATAGTGTTAACAAAAGGTAAATATATTAGTTAATAATAATAATGTAATCTAATGTTATAAAATTGTGCGTAACGACAAACGTAGTCGTGATTTTTAGAGAAGTCTGTGATTGATCAACTGATTTAAATCCTTTTCGATGAAGAGATTTAAATGACGTCACAACCATCATCATAGTCGCTTTCTTTTCTTTTTTTCTTCATTAATTTGAATTTAGATTTGCAACCTACGTCATAATTTACAGAAAACAAAATTGCAATTCGATTTCATCACTAATATACTATAGGGCAATGCCAGTCAGGTATATATATATATATATATATATATATATATATATATATATATATATATATATATATATATATATATATATATATATATATATATATATATATATATATATATATATATATATGCTTACGCTTTTTCTATTTATGTTAGCATAATTTACACTAGAATAATTTTACTTTATTTTATGAATTCTTTTAATCTCTGCTATAGGTTCTCTCTCTCTCTCTCTCTCTCTCTCTCTATCTATCTATCTATCTATCTATCTATCTATCTATCTATCTATCTATCTATCTATCTATCTATCTATCTATCTATCTATCCATCTATCTCTCTTTCTCTCGAGGAAGAAGAAGAAAAGAATGAGAGATTTCTTTAGGTTTCCTTTTTCTTTTCTTTGTTGTTCCCTTTCCTATCTCTCCGACTTCATTTTCCTTTAATGTTCTCCTCCCTATTATAATTTATTCTCCTTTTCTTCCTCATTGTTATATTTTTCACCTAACCCATACTTTAATTGATGCATTTGTAATTCTCTTTTGTACTACCACAGCCACTTCTCCAGCTTCACTTTACTCTTCTTTCAAATCATATCTCCAATTCTTCTCCAATACTCATCAATCAATCTAATTTTCTCTCAAACATTATCTTTATTATTTATTTTTAATTTTAATCATATTTTTCGTGGTTCTTGTCGCTTTCATTGTGTTTTCTAATAATAATAATAATAATAATAATAATAATAATAATAATAATAATAATAATAATAATAATAATAATAATAATAATAATAATAATAATAATAATAATAATAATAATAATAATAATAATAATAATAATAATAATAATAATAAATTTCGTTCTTTTTGGGTAATGATTTGTGATCTTTGAGGAATATCCGGCAATCCCTTAAAGGGAGCAGAGTGCTTTCTTCACGGCTCAGTGATGCCTTTTGACTTTCTCTTCCACCAAAATCTCAGCATCAAAACAGTCACGTGTTCGAAGGCCATTCAGGAAACGATAAACACTGAATCAAAATCCCTATTTTTCTCATGTACATTTCTAATTTTAATCTGTGACAAAAAAAATAGCTTTTATTATTCATTCATTTATAAATTTTTGTAACAAATGATTCTAAAGTTTGTGTAATTAGTAAAAACAATAATAAAATTTTTGAGAACTTCTTTAAGAATAATATTTTTAATATGTAGAATGACTCCAAGAACTGTTACTGTCAAATCTCGGGCAAAGTACAAGGATATTTTTATAAAAATCAATTTTATTATTCGTGTTGTGAGTCATTTGAGTGACTGGACATCCATCTTTGATTTAAGAGATATATAATTATTCTTCAGTCAAGCGTTTTGACGTTCTTTTTTCACAAAAATTTTATACAAAGGGAAAGCGCCACGTGTAGTCTTGAAAGACGCTTTTAGGATGACTTCCTTTTTATCATCAGTGTACCTTCGTCCCCTCAGAGGGCATTTCCTATACCGCATCCTATGGTTCACTGGCCTATTTGTTTAGCCAAAGGCGCCACCGTACAACTCTTAATAGAAACGCTCTAGAATCTAGAAATTAATATAGAAAATTACAAAATCAATAATCTCTTTTATATATATATATATATATATATATATATATATATATATATATATATATATATATATATATATATATATATATATATATATATATATATATATATATATATATATATATATATATATATATATATATATATATATATATATATATATATATATATATATATATATATATATATATATATATATATATATATATATATATATATATATATATATATATATATATATATATATATATATATATATATATATATATATATATATATATATATATATATATATATATATATATATATATATATATATATATATATATATATATATATACAAGTGAAATTTTATTGCTATAAAAGAATATTTTTCAGTTTAATGTTAGTTCTTTTACTGTGAATTGCCGTCGATAAGGTTAAGGTAAAAAGAGAAAAGAAAATATCATTAAAAAGTGCGTAAAATCGAGGAAGAAAAGATCTTTTTTTCCAAAGGAAATCTTTTGAGAATCACTGAAGTCACTCTTCAAAAAATTTTATAAACTTTTAATCGAAAATCTATTCTCTACTTGTAAAACTAATATATATATATATATATATATATATATATATATATATATATATATATATATATATATATATATATATATATATATATATATATATATATATATATATATATATATATATATATATATATATATATATATATATATATATATATATATATATATATATATATATATATATATATATATATATATATATATATATATATATATATATATATATATATATATATATATATATATATATATATATATATATATATATATATATATATACCTCTGGTGTGCAAAGGTCGTAGGCCTACCAAGTTATCACAAGAGTTAGGAAGGAATCAAGAAATCAGGTCAATTTAAAAGGCCGACATATCCCGATACACAGCGTTTAAAGGTGTGTAAGTCATAGGAATTTGGAAAAATAGATGAAGGGAGTGTGTTCCAGACTTAACCAGTAGAGTACGTGTATGATTGAGCATAGCAGTTAAGTCTGGGGTCGGAGAGTTGGACACAGAAAGGATGAGAGTGTGTAGAAAGGCGTGCCACACGAGCCCTTCTCAACGGAGGAGGTATGCGACGGGAGAGTTCAGAAGAGCAGTGTTCATTGTAATAGCAATAGTATAGAGAGAGTGACGCAACAGTTCGACGGGCAGAAAGAGACTGGAGAGAATTAGTGAGAGCAGGAGAGTTGATAAAACAAAAAGCCCTAGACTGTACCTTCTCAAGGATAGCTGTTTAAGTGGAACCACCCCAGATGTGTGACGCATACTCCATACAAGGGGCGAACAACACTCCTATACAGAGCAAGCAACTGGGGTTGAGTAAAGAAATTCTGAAGGTGCCTCAGAACTCCTAACCTCTTTGACACTTGCTCAGAGAGAAGTAATGTGATCTTTCCAAGACAGATCAAGAAAAAAAGATACATTGACAACATTAAGAAGAGATGAAGGCTTAAGTTGTATTTTTTCGAAAAATATGTCATAGTTGTGTAGAAGATTGTGCCTGAAGAGAAACATGGAGAAATTGAGTTTTTGAGGCATTAAAAACGACCATGATCAGAGGTCAGTTGCTCCAAGGCTATCTTCCTTGCATCTATTTACTCCCGTTGGGAGGGGCGGCTTTCAAATTGAAAGGAATAATGCAGAGTGGAGTCATCGCCATAGTGTTGAGGATAGGATAGAACCTTCAGGAACACCAATATTAATGGATTTAAAGGATGAACGGTGGCCGTCTACAACAGCTGCTATAACGACCGGAAAGGAAATCAGAAAGAAGGTCACAGTGAGAAGGATAGACACCGAAAGAAGGAAGTTTGGAAATCAAAGCTTTGTGCCAGACTCTATCGAAAGCTTTCGATATGTCCAGCGCCACAGCAAAAGATTCATTGAAATGCCGAAGAGCGGAAGACCAAGAGTCAGATAGAAGGGAAAAAAATCACAAGTAGAGCGTTACTTACGAAAGCCATTCTGGCGATCAGAGATAAGATTAGAAAAATTGAGATGTTTTTAATTATTTCTGTTAAGTAAAGATTCTAAAACTTTTGAAAGAACAGAGGTTAATGAAATGAGACGATAGTTTGAAGGGTTGAGAGGGGTCCCACTTTCTTCGGCACAGGCTGAATGAGCCCACGTTTCCAGCAAGAAGGGAAGGTTGAAGTAGAAAGACAGAGACGAAATAGTTTACCAAGGCAGGGTGCAAGCTCGGAAGCACAAGTTTTAAGAACCACAGGAGGAAAACCATCAGGACCGTACGCCTTCTTAGTGTTAAGCTCAGAGAGAGCAGAAATGACGTCTTTATAGGAAATTACAATTTTAGGCATGAAACGAGTTGTAGGGGCTTGAAGGATTAGGAACAACTCCTTGAAGGTTGAATTAAAGCAAAAGTTTGAGTAAAGAGTTCAGCTTTAGAGGAAGGCGAAAACGGTAATCGTGCCGTCGGAAGATACTAAAGGTGGAAAAGAGGAAGCAGAAAAGTTAGAGTTGACCCTTTTTGCAAAATGCCAGAAAGAGCGCGAAGAAGAAGAAGAATCAGAAAGATTATTGCATTTTCTTCGGAGAAATCAGTTTCTAGTGTTGCGGAGAATAGATTTTGCACGATTCCGGGATGAAATATAAGTTGCATGAGCTTCTGAAGTTTCAAGACGACGGTAATCCATGAAGGCAGCGTTTCCGTGGCTGATAGCTAGAGAACGAGCAGTGTTAAACCAAAGTTTGTTAGGTTTATTAGTAGAAGGGAAAAAATATGGAATGTAAGCCTCCACGCCAGAGAGAATCAACTCGGTGATATATATATATATATATATATATATATATATATATATATATATATATATATATATATATATATATATATATATATATATATATATATATATATATATATATATATATATATATATATATATATATATATATATATATATATATATATATATATATATATATATATATATATATATATATATATATATATATATATATACTTTGCACCATATCCCGCATGATGCAGGGTGGTGTCGATTGCAGAAAGTTTTCAAATTTCTGCAACAGTACGTGGGAAGTGAGATAAAAAAAAAACTGGTTAAAAAGGGTTCCCAACCTTTAGAACCATGCGAAAGAATTATATATATATATATATATATATATATATATATATATATATATATATATATATATATATATATATATATATATATATATATATATATATATATATATATATATATATATATATATATATAATATATATATATATATATATATATATATAATAAATAAATAAAGCAGGTATATATGAAATGTTTTTGAGTAGAAGAGTTCTTTTGTGTCGTTAACGAGTTGAAACGTGTTCGGCGACGCAAAGTGAACTACTTTTTAAAACTATTTAATCACGTGAATGATCTTTGCAAGAATCATTCAAAAAATCGACCAAACTTTTCACTTTTTCCCCTTATTGAAGAACTTTTTTAAAGATTTTTTCCTTTTTAGAAACTATGCAATATATATATATATATATATATATATATATATATATATATATATATATATATATATATATATATATATATATATATATATATATATATATATATATATATATATATATATATACAATGGACACTGCTCTTCTGAACTCTCTCGTCGCGTACCTCCTCCATTGAGAAGAGCTCGAAGAGCGGCACGCCTTTCTACACAGTTTCATAATTTCTTTGTCCAACTCTCCGACCCAGACTTAACCACTATGCTCAATCTTATATATACTCTACTGGTAAAGTCTGGAACACACTCCCTTTATCTGTTTTCCCAACTTCCTTTGACTTGCATACTTTCAAACGCCGTGTATCTGGACATGTTGGCCTCCTTCAATCAGGAGGGGATTTTTCCAACTTCGGCGGAATTTGGTAGGCCTTTGCCCACCGGAGATATATATATATATATATATATATATATATATATATATATATATATATATATATATATATATATATATATATATATATATATATATATATATATATATATATATATATATATATATATATATATATATATATATATGTTTCTATTGGATTTTTGGGTTGTAAAGAAGACACATTTTTCTATTTAAAATATAATATTCAATTCTAATTCATAAAATCTCCTTTTCTGTCGGCATTTTACAAAGTCAAATCTACTATTTGTTTTAAATACAATCGTTCTTTCCTAAAAATTGATTATTCCTGAAGCAGAGATAAGAATTTTCGATTTTACAAAAAGTAGATAAAACTCCAGTTGTTCAAAAAAGCATAGGTCGTACTGGAGGGGTAAAATATTTCTCTGATCTTTAATTTTTTTGCATATCAGTAATATTTTTTTTGGATGTTGATTTGTTAAATGTTACTTTTGTCAATCTCATTTATTATAATTAGTTTAACACTGAAATGAGTTCTCTTTTTTTTTATTATTTATTACGATATTGTTTTTCATTTATATTTATAAATCTGAAGTTTCATTAATGTTAATTTTGCCTTTTAGTATTTTCTTCATTTAATTAATTGTGATTAAAATCTTAGGTTTATGGAATGGAGTTTTCTTGAATCTTGTGTTTGGAGATAGATAAAATATGGTCATTTTATTTTATGAAAAAAAAAAAAAAAAAAAAAAAAAAAATATAATAAAAAATAATATATATATATATATATATATATATATATATATATATATATATATATATATATATATATATATATATATATATATATATATATATATATATATATATATATATATATATATATATATATATATATATATATATATATATATATATATATATATATATATATATATATATATATATATATATATATATATATATATATATATATATAGCGTATCTGTGTGTATGAGTGTTTGCATATGTTTTACGCATCCTGATATATAACAAGATAATATTTAGATTTAATGAAAGAATTATTTCGCTTTTGCAAATTCATTTTGTCATGAAGATTCGAAAAGCGAGGTACAAAAATTGACTCAGAATAGAGTCAACCTCGAGTCAAGCAATGAGTCGCACACGAACAATGAATCTCTTAAATGACTCATCGAGCTTTAGCATTATCTATGCACCTTTTCTCTCGTGGCTTATATATAATGTTATCATCTCCTGCGGCACTTAATGGCTCTACCCTTCTCCCTCCTTTTACCCCCTTTATTCCTCTATTCTTCTTTTTTTTATTTTCTTGATGCCAAATTCTTCCCTCTTTGAATTCACGTCCCCTTACTTCCCCTTACTTTAGGCGGATATCACAGACAGTGACTACCGATAAAAGGGGCCCAATTGATTCATTATCCTGAGCGTCCCGCAATATTACGGCTGGAAAACCAGCATTGTGTTTTGGATTTCGTTTCTCTTCTTGCGACGACGAGGCTCCTACGGTTAATGATTTGGTTTGTGCCTCGCTTAACGAATCGCTTTTATTACGTTTCTTCACTCGTGTACAGGGCTCAAATGAATCCGTAATTTGGGTCTAGAACCGTAATACCTCATTTCGGGAACCGAATGAATCATACTACTCTTAATGTTAATTCAAATTATTTGAGCATTAGTGCCTCGAATCATACATAACAAATTTCCTTTATAAATGACATTCATGTACGCCTGTTAAAAAAAAAAAAAAAAAAAAAAAAAAAGCAGTGTACATACATAACACTGGAGAGAGAGAGAGAGAGAGAGAGAGAGAGAGAGAGAGAGAGAGAGAGAGAGAGAGAGAGAGAGAGAGAGAGAGAGAGAGAGAGATTATATGAAAGTCAAATTTTTAATAAATTCTCTGTATGCAAAAATACATCATTGAAAATCCTTTCGATTTCGACCATTTTAAAATAGTTTATAAATTTCTTTTATTTTGAGTGGACAACAATAATAAGATTTCAATAAACTGCGAGTAAATAAGAATTTTTTTCTCCATGAGCAACTTTAATTCTAATTGTAAATTTTATATATATATATATATATATATATATATATATATATATATATATATATATATATATATATATATATATATATATATATATATATATATATATATATATATATATATATATATATATATATATATATATATATATATATATATATATATATATATATATATATATATATATATATATATATAGTGTATATATATAGAACTGTTGGAGGCAGGAGCGATATTCCAAGGGAATAACATAAACAAGAAATAAAAAAGCCATTGAGGCGACATAGAAAAATTCTGAAAGCATTCTGCCTTTTCATTCTCTCTTCGAAAGAACCTATTCGCGACCCAATCTAGGCCGCTCGAGCGTCGTGAAAACAGTGTAAATCTATAGATCAGAGCCAAATTAAAGCTATATAACAAAGAATCTCGAGGAAGCTCGCTTCTATTGCCACCTCAGGACGCTAACCGAACAAATTTCTGTGTTTTATTTCCTTGGGTCGGCTATTGAAAGCCTATTGGTGTTTTCATTACCTTGGCAAGAAGCATCGTTGTCGCCGCCGTCGCCTTACACAGTGAGAAGAAATAAACTTAAAAAGATATGTTACGGAAGGCATAAAGAGAAGGTTTTTAGATATGCAGCAAAGATTCCTTGAAGAAATGAATTATGGCGAGAACACAAATATTATTTTTCACTTCATTCAAAATCGACGAGCGATTAAGCTACAATGGGATCAATTTCTTTGATTTGGATAAAAAGGGATACTTGAAGGAACTTTTCTTCATTGTAAATTCTGTTACTCTGATCTTATTTTTAACTAATAACGTCACAAAATGAGTGAGCAAAAAAGGTTTTTGTGTAACTGCTCTCATAAATTGAAGACGATGTAACGACTCTTACCAATGAAATAAATTTAAAAGAAAAAAAAAAATAAGAAGAAACCATTATTTGCCACAGATTGGAATGCGTTTTTTGGGCTTTTCGTCCTCTGGCACAAACATATATAAAATCGCTCGAAAGATCTCTTCGGCAGCTTATACCTTCTTCCGATTGAATACTAGAAGATAAAGCGGGGGTACTTGAGAGCTTCCGCCTGATTCCAGAAGGCCTGGAATAAGGCCATATGTATTACAATAAGGATGGAAAAGTTTCTCGGAAGAACAGGGCCAACGAGGCGGCATCAAATTGCAATAAAGTTAGTATCTTTTACCGCTCTTTAACTAATGCTTTTCAATTTGTTTGTTTCCGGTTTTACATTGACTTTGTGGAGTCTCATAAGCAATAATTTCATTCTTCTTACACGCGTATTTCACTGAATAAAAATTAAACAGGAAAAGCAAAGGTAGGAAAAGAAAAATAAGAAAAAAAAAGGATGGTAGAAAAGCTTTTTATCCTTCTTAATATTATGTTTCTAATTTTTACTTAATTTCAGTAATAATAATCCAAGAAAGAAGAAATTTTCACCCTTTCATAAGAGTTTAAAAAGCCTATTTTGGACTTTTATATTTACGTCTCGATCTGCGGGTGACGTTCCGAGCTCTCATTGGAAGCGCGTCGCGCCAGGACAAATGATTGGATAAGTGCGCCATTACGTTGGCCATAACCGGTAGGCTCATTTGCATAATAAAACACTCAAGGCTCGACTGGATGGAAGGTAGGCCGTAATCAGACAGAATTAGCATTTGAATCGCTCCAAGAAATTCACACAGTGTTAAACATGAGAGGTGATTTTCAAGTGGCTCGAAGGCCGAGCATCCTAAAAAGAAAAATAATTACTACAATTGTCTCTTAAGTCGCAAAGGAAACACTAAGTTTTAAATAAAAATTTCTTCATTATTTTTATTGCAATGTGGCTTGAAATAGTTCACGACTAACTTTTTTTTACATTCATAGGCTTCCGTATATATATATAGACCCTTAAATATATGTATATATATATATATATATATATATATATATATATATATATATATATATATATATATATATATATATATATATATATATATATATATATATATATATATATATATATATATATATATATATATATATATATATATATATATATATAAGGAGTACGGACCCCACTATAGGCCACATCCGAATTTTAAACCGGATAAGCGGTTTTTTCGAGCCGCATTTTCCCGATTTTAGTCCGATTTTTAACAGCTCATCCAGTTTTTAAACAGGATAAGCGGTTTTTCGAGCCGCATTACCGGGATTTTAAAAAAATTGCATTTTTTTTTTAAATTTCTGAATTTCAGCAAAAACTACTAATCGTACATAAAAGGGATTATATTTTTGAAATCCTTGGGGAATTTTTAGTAAGAAAAAGTGGAATAAAAAAAAAAAAACAGAATAATTTTAATACGTACTTAAGTTACAGTTCTTTATATATGAATATAGAATCGTACGTACGGCATAATCGTACATTTGGCAGTAGGCTACTATAACACGGCAACGAATCCATCTATCAGTTATTTTTGTTTCACACGGCCAACTTCGGTCGTTGGGTTATGATAAGTCTAACTAAGTTCTTTAGAAAACTAAATTGCAAAAAATAAGTTAAAAAAAAAATAAGTAAAAAAAAAAAAAATTAAAAATTTTGGCTTTCGTACGACAATTTCTATTTTATAAATAGAAATTATCTCACCAAAGCCATTTTTTTAAAACTTATTTTTACATTTTTTACTATTTTCTTTCTGAAAATTACCCAAGGATTTCAAAAATATAATCCTTTTTAATGTACGAAAGTAGTTTTTGAGTTATGCATGGCCGCTAATGTGCATTCTGACCCATTGAATATTACAAATGATTTCAGTGCTTTTTTATTGAAAAGAACAATAAAACATTGAAATCATTTCAGCGAATGGGTGTTAATCAGTAAATGTTGCAGATCATTTCAACAGTTTCAATATTTTCAATGCTTTTTTTTTTTAAATAAAAAATAAATGAAAATAAATAAACAAATAAATTTAATAAATCAATAAATAACAATAAATAAAAGAATAAATCAAATAATTTAAATAAATTTTAAAAAAAAATACAATTAAATAAATAAATAAAAATAAAGGAAAAAAATAAATAAAAAATAAAAAAAAGGCTTAAGAAAGCTTCCGGTCTAAAAAAGAAAACCAGACATCAGGCTTAAAAACGAATAAAAGAGCTGAAATTCAGATAAAAGAGCGAAAATTTTTCTAAAATCACAGAAATTTTGTTAAAATCTCGGAAAATTTTCTAAAACTCAGAAATTTTTAAAAAAAATTTTGATTTTTTTTTTTAAAAATCCCGGTAATGTGGCTAGAAAAACCGCTTATAAAAAGAAAGCTGCTAAAAACCGGACTAAAATCGCTTATCGGGTTTAAAAACCGAATGTGGCCGATAGTGAGGTCCATACTACTTATATTTATTTAAAAATAATATATATATATATATATATATATATATATATATATAT
>SEYY01019622.1:87500-98214 GCA_009176605.1 Armadillidium nasatum
TTATGCAGTTTAATGCTTTAATACTTTAATTACTAAGTAGGCTACCTGAGTTTAAGAATAAAGACTAATTTAGTATCCAACACAATATGAAAATCACAATTCACCAATCATGTTCATCCTTGGATTTCAACATTCTGTAACATTTAACTAATTTTTCATCCTTTTCATTGCCTGAATTGTTTCTCAATTTGTTATATATAAAGCCATAAGTTGAGAAAAATCTCTCCACACCCGCAGAGCTTGCAGAGTGATAGCCAATTGGCAAAAATCTGGTGAAAATTTTCCATATTTTGTGACCCTTTTGTGAACCACCTTCCACCATTTTGCAGCACTCATGCCATTGGTAAAGTTCTCTGTCAGCATGTAATGTGGGAAAATTTCAGAGTCTTCAATTTGAAATTTCCAAAACTGAACAACGTAATCCAAATTTCTCTCCTGCAAGCCTTCTATAACAGTTTCTTCCTGTTGGGCTGACAGTTTTGAACCTGTAAAAAGTAAAATAAAAATTATTACCTTCAGACATTGTATATTGTTTTTATCTTCTCTACTTCCAATTCTTAAAGAAAAATTGTTGTAGAAAATAATTGTATGTGAACCCAAAACTTATTAAGCTATTTGATTTTGATTTGATAGCTTTACCCTTTACCACACAGTAGACTATAAATATAAAAATAAAAAAAAAGTTGAAATGAAATGAGATGGCCAGATTGTGGATGACTTTTTAATTCTTTCCTCACCTTGATTTTTGGGATGTGTAGCATAAGCTGCTATTTGAAATGGCGTGATCCAGTCATCAAATCTTGCTTGAATAAGAGCATTGTATGATTGTAGTACTGGGTCTTCAAGAACCTCAAACCATATTTGGACTACATCTCCCAATGAGCAAGAATGAGACTGCAGCTGCAATAAGAAATATTTACAATTTATTTTATATTTACAATGCAATATCTATTAGGCATTTTAGCTATGGTTCACAAATAGTTCAAACGGAGTGTGATGCATCATGTATTATTATTCAATGCTCTTGTGTGTCTCAAATAGAGGAGAGCTAATATAAAAGTCTCAAATAGACTTTTATATATTAACTTTATAACCAGGTTATCTTACCCTATCTAAAGCTGAGGCCACAATGTTAAGTTGTTTTGCAGGTTTATTGCTTCATAGTGAATAGCTACATTGTCAATTATGGCAGCTATATTATTTGCTATTTCTGCAGAATGTTTTATTTCTGATTGCAATGTACAAGGGAAATTTTGTATGAATGTGTCAACAGATGCACACTGGTTATTCCAACGTATATCATTGGGTAATTGAGGTTTTTCCCCTCTTCTCCTATATATATATATATATATATATATATATATATATATATATATATATATATATATATATATATATATATATATATATATATATATATATATATATATATATATATATATATATATATACTAGGAAGACGAATTATAGGCTAGCTTAAGGAATTCCTTATTAGAACTTTTATATATCGAAACTAGATTTATTTTTTAATCAAAAAGTTTCTCATAATTCTTCATCCAAAAAGTATCGGCCATATTAACCTATTAACCAATACTGATACCTCCCAAAATGGCAGATACTACTGATACCAATATGGGTACATCCCTAATTTAGATCTGGTTTGGCATCATTATTTACAGTCATAAAAAATTTTTTTATTTTCTCTGAAATCCATTGCTAAACAAAATATTGCATAAAAATATTGCTATTTACACTTAGTGCAGCCATCTGATCCTTTAACACCCTTACTTCACTTACCCATGTCATCATATTAGTGACATTTTGTAATTTCAACTTTGTAATTTTTTCTATTACTGAAAATTGTTGCCCTATTTTTAAAGAATGCCTTAATTAATAAATTTTTTAGCCACATCATAGTCTTGGTCTTCAACTTTAAGACTTTAATATTCTTATATTTTGTTTGATTTAATCCATCATTAAGTATTTTGCAATTTTAATCCTGGAAGGTAAACCTCAGTTTTCTCTGATTATTGGCTGGAACTGAGACCCAATTCGGTCCATATATATATATATATATATATATATATATATATATATATATATATATATATATATATATATATATATATATATATATATATATATATATATATATATATATATATATAGGGGCTTACAAGGAAAAGATATAAAGTTCAAAAATTCCAAAAATGAGAAGAAGTACAACAAATTATGCTTTATGCACAGTGAAAATGAACTATGTCCTTTCCCTTATAGTTCCATAGTAATGAAATCGTCACAAATTCTTAATTCCATTACAAACATGTTTCAAACTTTAAAACTGATTTATTTTGAAACTACTTTTTTGGGCTTAATACATTTTTCTTGTAAGCCCATGATAAATATATACTCCAGGTGCTGTATTTTACCATCATTTTATGCCTGTACCAAAATGTAATACAATTTTGAAAATAAGTAGAATTTTTGTACTATTTTTATTTCTTAAATTGTTTAAAGTATGTTGGTAGTTTATTAACCAAAAATAATAATTGGGGTTTTAACTTCCAAGTGATGAAGAATATAGCTGTAAATTTTTTCACCATAAAACTAGATCCTAGAAATTAGTTCCACTAGATGTGCCTCTTTATGCAATTTCAAAAATATATACACTGTATATGTGTATGGTGTTATGTTGAATGACAGGAAGGTTATAAGCTTTTAAAGTGAAGGGGTGGGGACAATTCCCCCAAACTTTAACCCCCCATAATTCGAAAAGTATTAGTCATAGGAAACAAAAATTTCAGAAAATGTGTTTGGAACATGCAATAACCCGATTTGTAAATTATCATAAAAAACTGAGACAATTAAATTTTTCATTTTTTTTCAGGAATTTTCCTGTAATGTCCCCTTTCCCTTCCACCATCCTTCTCATTACCCAATTACCACAATGAACAACATTACTTACATGTTGCAGCCCTGTCTTACTCTACTTCTCACCCCAAATGCCTCTGACAACTCTTCCCCCACTTCTACAGTTCATTCATAATCTCTATTAAATATCTTGATCAGCCCCATAATTTTCACTGGTATTCCATTCTCCTCAAAAAGTTTCTATTAAGTCTCCTTATGTAGATTGTCATGCTTTTTCAAAATCTACTAAGTCCATGAACATGAACCTCTTCCACTTGTTATACTGTTCTATCACGTTTCTCAGTATAAATATCTGATCTATACATCTTCTTCCTTTCCTAAAATATGCTTGCTCTTTTCTCATTCTTTCTTCTATCTTTTCCTTTATTCTATTATTATTTTAGTAAATATATTCCCTGGAACTGATAGCATCTGTAATGCCTCTCCAAATACCACATTGTCACATGCCCCTTTTCTGGTAGCATTATTATTATCTTTCTTCTCCATTCTTCTGGTATTACTTCTTTTTTCCATATTATTTTAAAAAGTTGTTCTATCCTTTCCAATATGCTCTCCAAACCCTCTTTCAATATCTATTTTTATTCCATCCATTCCTGCCATTCTTCCATTCTTCATTAATTTAATTGCCTTAACAATTTCTATTCTTGTTGGTGATTGCTTATTAATCTGCATCTCTTCCATGCTTTCTCCAATCTCAGCCTTATCTACCATCTTTTTCAGGTAAATCCTTTATTTATTTTTTTTTTTTGTAGTTATTAGGTAGTTAATTAGCTATTTGTAATCATTTTTTTTTTCCTGAAAAACTACCTGTCAATGGAGGATATATTTTTTGTGTTATTATTGTAATATTTTAATAATATAAATAACAGTATATACTTGAAAAAATGGTTTTGCAAATCATTAAACACATTTAAATAATAAAGGAAAATGCTAAGTAATTTTACCCCAGATTATTTCTTTTACCAGTATATTATTGTTCCTAGTAAATGATTATAGTTTTATGGCTATGAACCAATGAAGTTTTTTTTTGTCTATTTCGTGTTAAACTTTGTTTTAATGGAACTTTTGATGCTTCTTGCAAAGTAACCGCCATATCTTCATGCTTATCCTAGTAGTGTATCAGTTAAGTTAATTACTGTGTCCAAATTATGGTATTGATTGATTTATAGGATTCTGAGTAATACAATATGAACAAATGTTACATATGACTATGTATCAATTAATTTTTTCTCTACTTACAGATCTTTTAATGTAAATTCAATTTATATACTGATATATGGGTCAAAACTAGCTTATAGTAGCTAGAACATATTTTAAAGGAGAAGCATCAATACCACAAAGTGGTAAATACATGAATCCAACTGATCAAGCTCGTAAGTACATTATTATTATTATTATTATTATTATTATTATTATTATTATTATTATTATTATTATTACTTGAATAAAAAATTAAGCATAGTTCTGATCAGTAAATCTCTATCACCAACTCTTTACCTTGTATTTCCTTACATTGTATATTATGATGGTTTTCTATTATTATTCGTGTATCTATTTCCATACTCTACTATCTGGTATTTCATTGAAATTGCCACTTTTCCACTTCTCACCTACATTCCAACTATTCACCTTTAAATTTGTCATCCCGTTTACTTAAAAGTATAATGCTAACTTTTCAAATGTCTTTATAGTATCTTCACTTCTCTCTTTTTTCTGTAATTTTATAAAATTATATTATATTTTTTTTTTAAAGGTTAGTTATTTCCAATTTATGTAAATTGTCTACTTTATAAGGAAAATATTTTGCGATAAGAGAGTATACATGTATAAACAGCTTAAAAAAATCTAAGAAGAAAACATGATTGATCAGATTATTTCATGAACTCTCTAGTTTCCTATACATCCCTTCTCATATTGTTTTTTTTTATCTTTTTTCCTATCATTTTTATAAATCTGAAAAATAGATTTATTTAATTCTTCATTAATTCTTCAAACCTTACTTCCTTATATTGGCAATGTTTTGAATTTACTCTTCAAAACATTTGTCTGGAGTAATTCCCTGACTATTAAGCAGAACTGCTTGTAAGGTTTTGGGAGAAGTCAGTGCACCTCTTAAGTTTTGGGGTTGAGCCAGAACTGGAGCAGAAATAATTTTATTATAAAAATTTTTCATGGTTTTTCTTTAATAATAAACATAAAACCTCTCCTAGAAAAGTAAAATTAAAACCAATCTTTATTGAGAGTAATCATTTTCAATGAAGCAAAATTATAAATTCATCAAAATTTATAAATTTTCAGGACAATCTATTTATGTACTAAAAAAAAAAAAAAAAAAAAACCATAAATACTTTAAAATTTGTAAGGAAATGCTTTTTCTTTTCTTTTTTTCATAAATGTTTTTGACCATACAAAATGGTCATCATTTCATGATAATTGTAAATTTAAATAAAACTGTAACTTTTTTATGTATGTAAAATAATGCTTGCTTGCTTGCATTTCTTTTCATCTTCCTTTCATGATCCTAGTGGTCCCTCTTTACTATCTTTTATATCAAAAGATATTTGATCAAATAATTTTGAGAAAGTCAGAGGTGAACTTTCAGATTTCTGAACATTTCCCAGATATGATTAAAGTATCTCAGTTGTATCCTCCTTGATAAAGTTTCTACATCTTTCAAAGTTTTTAATTTATATTCTTTAATTTGTCATTCGTATCTGTTTCCTAAAATTTAATTTTAAAATTAATTTTTAAATTTAGTAATGGAAGACATTCACAACCACAAAAAATTTTTGTTTTCCATAAAAACTGAAAATCTAGTCTTGGTTAAAGATTTGTCTTCAGTTACAGTATTGATTGACTGGTTTTACTTGCTATTGCTTTTGATAACAATTTCATAGTTTGAAATGTGCAGATAAATCATTGAAGGAGCATCTCACCCCTTACTTGCTTCAACAAAAAATTTCTTCAAATAATTTTCATTAAGTTTAAGATCTGATAAATACACATAATGTTGGGATGCCATTATCAATATAAGCAAATTTACCCAGATCTTTTCATTGTTTAGTATTTCTTTCCAGCATGCAAACACATCCTGAATTATTTTATGCTTCTTTAAACTTCAAATGTAATTCACACTAGAGATATACCGATACCAGTAAAGAGGCCGATACCGATACTCTATTTTTTTAGGTGCCGATACCGATACCGATACTTTAATTATTATAAGAAATGTACAGTAATATGATAGAACATTTGTGTATTGCTAGGTAACTAAGGATTGTACATCCCTGTACAACCAATACTTAGTCATTTATTTCATATTTGGTTGTGCCCAAGTATATTTCATAAATTAAAATGTTATCTTTTAGGAATAAAAATGTTTTGAACAAGGATGGATAGTCGGAGTTGGTTAAATTAAGCGACACCTACCGACTCCCTTTCCTACTCAAATAGTTTGCACCAACTTTTTAGTTTTTAAGACTTTTTATTATTTAAAAAAAAAAAAAAAATTATAAAATGTCTTATCATTTTTTTTCTCTCCTTCTCTCTCTCTCTCTCTCACACACACATTCTTATATATATATATATATATATATATATATATATATATATATATATATATATATATATATATATATATATATATATATATATATATATATATATATATATATATATATATATATATATATATATATATATATATATTATTATTTTTACACATGTCCGAATAGCGTATATTGGAAATTTGGTTTGGAATTATTTCGCAAAGAAATATAATTTTAATAATAACAATAATAATGAAGCAAGAAAATTGGATGATCAAAAATGTTTAATTAATAGAACTTTTATATATCGAAACTAGATTTATTTTTTAATCTAAAAGTTTCTCATAATTCCTCACCCAAAAAGTAAGGAGTATCGGCCAAGTATTGGTCATATTAACCAATACCGATACCCAAAAAAATGGCCGATACTATCAGTACATCCCTAATTCACACCTGTAGTGTTAACTTGTATATTTGTTAGCTTGTTGAATTCACCTTGTTACAAACTCAACTTCTAAAAATTTACCTCTCAAAGACACCCCCTAACCTTTCAATTTCTTTTGATGGTTTCTTCCGAATCTTTTTTGACATTATAAACCAGGGCTGGCGGGGAGCTGATGAAATTTGTTTCAGCTCCGGCTCCAGCTCTATCTTTGGTTTAAAGATTTTCTTAATTCATGTTTAGGTATTACCGCCACCCAGAAACATCAGCCCAAATGCAGTTCCGCAGTAATGAGACTCAAAACCTCATTCTTATACAATAGTTTTGAGCTGGGCACAACTTTGCTCACACAATACAAAGTCCCATTTTTTTAAAAATCAATACAACAAAATTTGTAAAACTAAATATACTCTTCATCATAAGAAATAAACAATACTTTTAATTTTTTTCAAAACAAATTTGTTTTAAGAAACAGTAGGGCTTAAACTGGATTCTCTTTCATTGAGGCTCATAAGTGTGACCGAATTATACAAAGGGCCTTTTAACTTTCAACTTAGCACAACACTAACTTGTGTTGTTGGCATTGAAGTAACTGTATAAGCAATATTCTGAGTTATTTTGGGTAATGTGGAATCACCTTTAAGATATTTAATTAACTTTGTTGATCTATCTATTTTCTCCATAACAAAGCACTAGCTATATCAAACTTAAATTTAGCAGTAAGAGATCTTTGTTATCTTCTTGTTTTTCATTCAGTCCAATGGCATTTGGCTTTCAGATCAAAGAACTCTTCATAACCTGTTTCATCCTCAAAATTTAAAGAGGATGATGAAGTTGAAGGTTGGTTTACATTAAGTTCATTACCTACATTAATTATTATATTGCTCCATTTGAATTGCTATATTAATCAATGTTATCTTTCCTCTACTGAGCTGTACAGCATAATCTGATACATAGGAGAAATATAGATTGCAGCAAGTAATACTTCATTATTACTCTTATTAACTCTCTTCAATCTCTTTCTGCCCGTCGAATTGTTGCGTCACTCTCTCTTTACTATCGCTATTACAACAGACACTGCTCTTCTGAACTCTCTCGTTGCATACCTCCTCCATTGAGAAGAGCTCGTGTGACACGCCTTTCTACACATTCTCATCCTTTCTCTGTCCAACTCTCCGACCCCAGACTTAACCGCTATGCTCAGTCTTACATATACTCTACTGGTAAAGTCTGGAACACACTCCCTTCATCTGTTTTCCCAACTTCTTTTGACTTGCATACTTTCAAACGCCGTGTGTCTGGACACGTCGGCCACCATCGACCATGATAATAGATCTTTCCCAACTCCGGTGGAATTTGGTAGGCCTCTGGCCTTTGCCCACCGGAGGAGACAAATAATATATATATATATATATATATATATATATATATATATATATATATATATATATATATATATATATATATATATATATATATATATATATAGTTATTTTTCGTCTATTTTTTCATTATTTTCTTTAAGTAGAGTTTTAATTTGGTCTTAGTCTCGAGTTAATCATTTAATAGCAATCTCCTCTGCTTATATACGTAAATTAAAAGTTTATTACGAAATCTTTAAGGTATATTACACATAGAAAGTAACTTTGTGCAGTTGTTGTGTAATAAAAACTAAAAAGAAAATCAACAATGTTCAATATGAAAACACTAACCTTTATATTTTGGTTTATCTACTTAATTGAGATCTCTAACAACTCCTGTAAATCCTTTCCTCCTCTTATTCGCTCTGATGGTTCTGTTGTTAACACCAACTGAGAAGGCTAATCTCTTCAGCCTCCTGTTCTTCTCAAATTCCACCCTGAACGACTCTGGCAATCCTCCTCCTCCTCCTACTCCTTCTCCTTCTCTCAGATGTCCCATGCATTTACCTGTGATTACATTTGTTCAGATGCATGGGCTTCTGAAATTTATGAACGTTGGGAAGGCAAAAGGACCAGATGGCATTCCTCCCTGAGTTTTAAGGGAGTGTGCCTCTTCATCCCTCGTTTAACTTTTCTCTCTGTCCCTCAGTACTAGTACTTTTCCTCAGTGTTGTAAAGGCGCATTAGTCCAACCTATTCCAAGATAACCGCTCTGATCCTTCTAACTATCGTCTATATCTCTCTCTTGTATTCTGTCTAAGATCTTTGAAGCCCTTCTCAACTCTCATTTCTTAGATCATTTGGAATCTCACTCTCTTCTTTCTGATCATCAGTATGGCTTTCGGCGCTCGAGATCTACTGGTGATATACTTTCCTATCTCACAGATCTATGGTCTTCTGCCCATAGGAACCATAGGGAAACTTGTGTGGTGGCACTTGACATTTCCAAGGCATTTGACCGTGTGTGGCATGCGTCACTGCTCTCCAAGCTCCCCTCATTTGGGTTTCCTCCTCCTCTTTGCTTGCTTATGTCTAGCTTCTTTCTAATCGTTCCATTTCGACTGTTGTTGATGGGGCGATTTCTTCCTTCTTTTTCAATAGTGGTGTTCCTCAGAGCTCTGTCTTGTCTCCTACTCTATTCCTACTTTTCATTAATGATCTTCTTAGTTGCTCGTCTAACCCTATCCATTCATATGCCGATAACTCGACCCTCCACTCTTCTACCCATTTCAAATCTGCTCCCTCCTTTGCATCTAGAGCTGCCTCTCGTCTTCATCTTTCCGATTCCATTTTTGCAGATCTGGATAGAATTTCCCAGTAGGGACGTCTTAACCTTGTAAAATTCAACTCTTTAAAAACTCAGTTTCTACAGATCTCCCCCTCAAAGAGACTTCCTAACTTTTCTATTTCTTTCGATGGTTCTCCCGTCTCTTCTGTTGACAATATAAATATTTTTGACCTTTACATAAACAAAAAAATGTCTTGGAAACCTCACATCACAATGGTTTCTAAGGCGGCCTCAAAGAGCTGGGAGTTCTGTTTAGGCTGCGAGAATTTTTTTTCTGCTTCACAGTTACTCTAATTATACAAGGGTATCATCCGCCCTAGTATGGAGTACTGCTCATATCTGGGGTGGCTCAGGTTGTTTCACCCGTCTTTTGGATAGGGTTGAGTCAAATGCTGAAAGACTTATAAACTGTTCCTCTCTTACAAATTCACTTGACCCTTTATCTATGCGACGTGATGTTTGTGCCCTGTCTCTTTTCTATAGGTACTACAGCGGCAAATGCTCGAGGGAACTATCCACTCGCATACCTCCACCTTTATGGCATCCTCGTATCATAAGGGGTGCATTGTTTGCATATAAATTTTGTGTAGACATAAGCAACTCCTGGCTTGTTTGCTGTGGTACCTCCTTTCCAGCTACCTCTGTTTTATGGAATTCTCTCCCATCTTCTGTTTTTCCTGCTGAATTTAATCTCCATTCCTTTAAAGTCCACGTATGTGCTCACCTACGAAATTTGCGTTTTGTGGTGCTTGTGGGTTGTTTTATCTTTTCCATTGCTTTAACACCTCCTCCTTGAATATTGAATAGGGCTCTGCCCGTGATCGGTGGTGATATATATATATATATATATATATATATATATATATATATATATATATATATATATATATATATATATATATATATATATATATATATATATATATATATATATATATATATGAAGTAAAGTTTTGCAAAAAGAGGCGGGATTGAGAGTGATGTAGAGAAGACAGAACTGTTAATAGTTGTTAGGGAAAAGGAACTTGTGCTAAAGGTGGATGGCGAGGAGGTGAGGGTGGTAGAGAGATGTGAGTATTTGAGG
>SEYY01019623.1:0-2500 GCA_009176605.1 Armadillidium nasatum
TACTTCACGAATGTTCGTACCTTACGAACTAACTTTGAATGCTTAATACCACCTCTCCAACTTTCACCCAAATTGTTTGCTCTTGTCTGAGATACCACCTGTATCATTCTTTAACTTTTTTAATATATATAATAGCAACTTATTCCATAATTTCTGATATATATGATAATATATATAATAATAACTTATTCCATAGTTTCTGATTGGGGGCTTTGCACTGTTTCTACGCCATCATTCCTATAGTGACTGCTTTGACTTTAAAATGCTTCTGTTTCTGTCGTAAGGGAGGGGCTGTAATCGTTGATGAGATGTACAGGTTAATTTCCTCTCTTATAGTATTAAATATTTCTCTCCCCAAAATTAGTTTTCGTGCGACTTTCAGGCTTGAGACAACACGTTTCGGTATTGGAAAAATTCTTGTTTTCTTATCACTCTTGTTCATCTTCTTTCAGCTCAGGATCGATGCAGGTGAAAGTTAACATTCACAAAGTGAAAGTGCTCTAATCTCCTAAGTTGTATCCCCAATGATTCTGGGTATTCACCGTTTCCTGCTGCTATTGACAAAACCCTTCGTGTGCTGCTGACCTCTTTGCTTCCGCCCCTCAGAAAAAAGTAGGACTACTGCCCCTTCGTGAGAAATTTTATGTCTCGCATGAGAACTTGGGTTCCGCATGCTTTCGCCTTTGAATCCATCTCAGGGCACTTCTTATATACCAGAAGTCTTGAAAACATGTACTCATGTGTATAGCCGAGTCGATCTCATCAGGCGAGCTTTAGAGGCATCTATACAAGTCCTTTCTTAGTTTTTGAGCGCTTCGACCGGTGTTTCAAATTACAACTTCCAAATGGCAAATTGGACATGATCTCTTTCAAATCTTTGAAAGAGCTTCTGCATATAATTTCACTTCGTCTGCAGCGTATGTTCCTGCCACATCCGCCCCTACATCCTCAGAGTCTACATCTTCAGCTTCTGTTTCTTCATCTGCTCCGCCATCCGTAGACCTTGAATCTTCCTCATCCGCTGAATCTGCAACCTCTATTCCTAGGCTCCTTCTGTGGATTCTGCCTCGTCACCTGTAGTGTCTCTCCCTCCTCCGTTAGTTTCTTCAGCTCCGACCGACCCACTTGTAGTCCAGAGGAGGAGTCCTTGCTTGGAGACGGTTTCGTTTGCTCCAAAATCTTTCATAAAGTACTTTTCAGTGCTTCGCATTGGGGTGGGGACTAATATATATGGGAATATCCCCAACTAAACATGCTCAAAAAAAGCGATTAGTGAATCAACTTTGTCACTTGCCCTATAATTTTGAGAGAGAGTTTCTACCTTACAGAGTTCCTCTTTCTCTCTTTGTAAAAACATTCGTAATATATTTAAATTCCTCTTGTTTTTGAAAAGCCAAAATTGATCGTGATAATGTTTTCTTATTTAGATAATTATTATTTATTATAAAATTTATTATAAAATAATCTGCAGGTTACACTAGGTATTTTCAACATGGGCGATATCACCCCCTTCAGCGATATGTACGTCCTCGTGGGAGAGTGATAAACTGTGTGATACAGATGTTTCTACAAGTTAGTGAACATAGTAACAAGTAAACTATACAGAAAAGACAATTATTTCCTTTAAACCTTCTCCTTTATTTAATATTCTTGACGTTTCCTTTTTTAGTGATCTTTATTGGAAGAATCACATTATTCCTCTCACTAAGCAAACTTCTAAGAGGCTAGACGTTCCGAGACGCCTTCAAAATTCCCACACACAACCCTAGTTGCTTGCTAGGTATAGAAGCATAAACACTTTCAAACTACGAGTATCGGCTCATATCGGACTTTTATTGCCAGCAATTAATTTATTGATATTTGCTTTGAACTCCTTAATTCAGATGGATCCCATGTGGGCCCTGAAACCTTTTTCCACTAGAGGCAATAAAATAAATAAATATTTAATTGTTGCATTTTATCAGGTTCTGCATTTGATTAGCTTACCTATTTTTCTTATAAATGTATACGTCTTTTTATTATTATTATTATTATTATTATTATTATTATTATTATTATTATTATTCAGAGCTAACAGAAATTATAATTGCGACCTGAAAAAATAATAATCTTTATTGTATCATTATTATTATTATTATTATTATTAGTATTATTTTTATTATTATATTATTTATATTATATTATTATTATTATTATTATTATTATTATATAAATATATTTTTTTATTTTTATATTAATCAATTTAAATTCCTGATTTTAAATTTTTTTTTTTATTATGACTTTTAGTTACAAGTCTTTTTATTAGTAAGTTTATTCGCCTAAGTAATAATTAATAAGTAAATATGGTAAATAAGTAAATATAATTAGTTAATTAGCTTAAGTAAAGTTAAAAAATTTATAATTTTTTTTAAAAAAAAAGTAAAGTTATTTTAATTTTTTTTTTAAAAATGACGAATATGCGAGTGATAGAGCCAATTCACTGTATTTAAATCTTAAAGAA
>SEYY01019623.1:7500-10000 GCA_009176605.1 Armadillidium nasatum
AATGGGAGTTGAAGAAAGGAATGAAGAATTGAGTGGCTGGTGAAGGGGTAAAAGAATTTGACAATGATTCTAAATTTTTAAGTAATGTTGATTGATTTTGTAGGACGTCATTGCTTTGTCCTTACAATCGATTATAATTCCTTCTGTTTTCCTTTACAGCTTTTGAAAATTTAATAAATTTGATAACGTCAAACTTGAAAAAGTGTGTCAAGTTGTTTAAAGCGATGTACCCAAGTCTTGTTATTTGCATGATGGCTTTTCTTATTTTGGTTTGTTTTTCATGCTACAAAATCCACACACGAAAGACAGGTTCTATTTTTCGACTTCTTCTTTTCTTTACTCTTCCCCCCCCCCTTCCCCCTCTGATTCCTCTTCCTTCTCCTCTTCATCTTTATCCACTTTTTTTGCTCTTTATTTCTTTACAAATATATTCTCTATCAATTTGTTTCAATCCAAAATTAATTCATATACCAATTTTTTCATCATTTTTGATAAAAAATGGCAAACAAAACAAAATAAAATAAATAAATAAAAATAATGCCTAAGTGCATGCAGACAAATGTGCAAATAATCTATGTTTAACATAAAGAAAAAACAAATAAATTAAAAACTCAAAGTTTTGATGCCAATCTTCAAACAAACAAAACAAATTCATGAAAGGTACAAAAAAAAAGAAAAAAAAAAAGCAAACAAACAAGCATTTACTTACTTTGAATTCTCTTCCAAGAACATGAAATACACTTCATTTCGTAAATGATACAAATAGATTATTATTATTATTATTATTATTATTATTATTATTATTATATATATATATATATATATATATATATATATATATATATATATATATATATATATATATATATATATATATATATATATATATATATATATATATATATATATATATATATATATATATATTATATATATTTTTAAGCCAATTTCGGAAAATTTTGACAATCATTCCTACACTGCAAAAATTGTCCTAACGAATCGTTGGGACAAGTGGCAAAAATGTTACAGGAAAATTTTCCACAGAGATGTTATGAATGAGAAAGTCATTTCACCGATTTATTTTCTAATAAGAAAATAACTGAAAAAATTTGTTGTAACATTTTTGTCACTTGTCCCAACGATTCGTTAGGACAATTTTTGCAGCGTAATAATTTGAAAGTCTAGAATCTTATTTGTACCTCTTTTATCACTTTCAGATTACTTTCATATTACACTTCATAAAGCTTGGTAAATGTCAGAAAAGCATCACAGATTCGTAATGAAATTATATATATATATATATATATATATATATATATATATATATATATATATATATATATATATATATATATATATATATATATATATATATATATATATATATATATATATATATATATATATATAAAAGTGTGCTAGCATATTTGATTCTCTATTATTACAATTAGAATTGATTTTTAGATATACAAAAAATAAAATCAAAGTACAATAATAAAAGTGTTTATAACAGTATACTACTTCTCATGAATCTAAATTAAATCAAAATAGGATTTAGTTGCTCCATATTCAGCTTATATAACTGTATGACTATATTAGAATGTATCGTAAATTCGTAATCATAGGGATTTGTTTTCTTCGCTTTTGAAATTTTAATTTTTTTGAAACATATGGTAATGTGCACTTCATTTATATATTTTCGTTATTATTATTATGGTCCTCAGATTAGGATACACTCTCACTTAATGTTAAGAACGATAACTGTGGAGCTAATCCAACGTGTCACATTATTTTCAATGAACCCCTTTGTTTTACTAAGCTAGTGACAAGGCACTCTGACATATATATATATATATATATATATATATATATATATTATATATATATATATATATATATATATATATAATATATATATATATATATATATATATATATATATATATATATATATATATATATATATATATATATATATATATATATATATATATATATATATATATATATATATATATATATATATATATATATATATATATATATATATATATATATATATATATATATATATATATATATATATATATATATATATATATATATATATATATATATATATATATATATATATATATATATATATATATATATATATATATATATATATATATATATATATATATATATATATATATATATATATATATATATATATATATATATATATATATATATATATATATATATATATATATATATATATATATATATATATATATATATATATATATATATATATATATATATATAACCCGTAGAGTACATGTAAAATTGAACATTGCGGTTAAGTATTCGGTCGGAGAGTTGGACAGAGAAAGGATGAAACTGTGTAGAAAGGTATGTCGCATGAGACCTTCTCAGTGGAGGAGGTATGAGACGTGAGAGTTTAGAAGAGCAGTGTCAGTTGAAATAGCAGTAATATAGAGAGAGTGACGCA
>SEYY01019623.1:40000-70440 GCA_009176605.1 Armadillidium nasatum
TATATATATATATATCACCTCTGGTGGGCAAAGGCCAGAGGCCTACCAATATTCCACCAGAGTTAGGGGGAAAGTCGGGAACATGGTCTAATTAAAGGCCGACATGACCTGATACACGGCGTTTGAAGGTGTGCTAAGTCATAGGAAGTTGGGAAAATAGATGAAGGAAGTGTGTTCCAGACTTTACCAGTAGAGTACATGTAAGATTGAGCATAGCGGTTAAGTCTGGGGTCAGAGTTGGACAGAGAAAGGATGAGACTGTGTAGAAAGACGAGTCGCACGAACCCTTCTCAGTGGAGGAGGTATGCGACGAGAGAGTTCAGAAGAGCAGTGTCCATTGTAATAGCGATAGTAAAGAGAGAGTGACTCAACATTTCGACGGGCAGAAAGAGATTGGAGAGAATTAGTGAGAGCAGGAGAGTTGATAAGGCGAAAAGCTCTAGACTCCACCTTTCCAGGAGAGCTGTATGAGTGGAACCACCCCAGATGTGTGACGCATACTCCATACAAGGGCGAACAACACCCCTATACAGAGCAAGCAACTGGGGTGGTGTGAAGAAATACTGAAGGCGCCTCAGAATACCCAACCTCTTAGAAGCTTGTTTAGAAAGAGAGGTAATGTGATCTTTCCAAGAAAGATCACGAGAAAAAGAAACACCTAGAATATTAAGGAACAGATGAAGGTTTGAGTTGCGTGTTTTCGAAGAAGATATCGTAGTTGTGTGGAAGATTGTGTCGAGTAGAGAGATGGAGGAATTGAGTTTTTGAGGCATTGAAAACAACCATGTTTTCTCTGCCCCAATTTGAAATGAGAGAAAGATCAGAGGTTAGTTGCTCCAAGGCCACCCTCCTTGCCTCTATTAACTGTTGCTGGGAGGGCGCCTTTCAAAATGAAAAGAGTAATGAAGGGTGGAGTCATCAGCATAGGAGTGGATAGGAGATGAAGTAATAGAGAGAAGGTCATTAATGAAAAGCAGAAAAAGTGTTGGGGATAGGACAGATCCTTGAGGAACACCACTATTTATAGATTTATAGGATGAACGGTGGCCGTCTAAAACAGCTGCTATAGAACGACCAGAAAGGAAATCAGAGAGAAGATCACAGAGAGAAGGATAGATTCCGAAAGATGGAAGTTTGGAAATCAAAGCTTTGTGCCAGACTCTATCGAAAGACTTCGATATGTCTAGTGCCACAGCAAAAGATTATATAATATATATATATATATATATATATATATATATATATATATATATATATATATATATATATATATATATATATATATATATATATATATATATATATATATATATATATATTATATAATATATATATATATATATATATATATATAAAAATTATTAAAGAGAACTAAAAACTCGCACTGATATTATTAATAATTATACTAGTTAAAACAATTAAAATAATGAAAGATTAAAAGCAAGACGAAATCAACAAGATGTCGAAACCGAAATAAATAGGATTAGGCTAAAAAAAAATTAAAAACGCATAATATTTCAGAACTTATACACAATTCTCTTATCTGATGTTGATAAAGGAAAAGCAAAGAAGGGAGTCATTAATTTCT
The DNA here is from genome assembly GCA_009176605.1 of Armadillidium nasatum. Taxonomy (NCBI): domain Eukaryota; kingdom Metazoa; phylum Arthropoda; class Malacostraca; order Isopoda; family Armadillidiidae; genus Armadillidium; species Armadillidium nasatum. The sequence continues at coordinate 41,589 of SEYY01019623.1, forward strand.
GGTAGCCTATGTCTCTTATAATTATGTGAACTTTTTTCTTTGCTTTTCCTACATCCACATTAGATGAGATAAGTGTGTATAAGTTCTGAAATATCATGCGTTTTTAAATTTTTTTTACCCTAATCCTATTTATTTCGGATTCTACATCTTGTTGATTTCGTCTTGCTTTTAATCTTTCATTATTTTTATTGTTTTTAACTAGAGGTTTTATTATTATATATATATATATATATATATATATATATATATATATATATATATATATATATATATATATATATATATATATATTATATATATATATATATATATATATATATATATATATATATATATATATATATATATATATATATATATATATATATATATATATATTAGAAATGGATTGGATGTCATATTTTCTCATTTGCGGATGCGGATGCTAATGTTGAATTTAATTAACTCACAAACCTCTGACGACATAAATCATCTGAAATCATCGAATCTTAGCTGAAGAGTATTCGAACCATCGTCATTTGAGGTGATAATTTGAGATGTACAGAGTCCACTGACATATCGACCGCGTCACAGAGCAGAACAACTTTTCGTTTAAAAAATTTCCTTTTATATACGTGTAAATTGTTTTTTCAATTGTTTAAATTTATTTAATTTATCATATTTATTTTTAGTATAAAGTAATACTTATACTGTATTTATTTTAATTATTATATATATATATATATATATATATATATATATATATATATATATATATATATATATATATATATATATATATATATATATATATATATATATATATATATATATATATATATATATATATATATATATATAGCAGCTTTTTGAGAGAAAGTTCGAAGTTTTTGAAGCCTTGAGGCGGTCCCCCTCTAAATTTCTTACGTTAACTATGAGGAAGCTAACTTGCATGCAACTCCAAAATGAGTCCATGCATAGCTGCGTCTCTCTCTCTCTCTCTTATATATATATATTATATATATATATATATTATATATATATATATATATATATATATATATATATATATATATATATATATATATATATATATATATATATATATATATATATATATATATATATATATATATATATATATATATATATATATATATATATATATATATATATGGGTCTCTTTTCGGCATTTTACATTATTACAGATGGAAATTACTGGAAATGAGTCGACATTTTTCATATAAAGAGTTCAAGATACGGGGTGGGAGTAGGAACCTCTAAAACATACAAAAAATGTCTCGAGTCGCAAGTCGAAAAAAAAATATCCGACTTTTGACTTAATTTTAATCAAAAATAATTCGTTTTTTTTTTTTTCTTTTCTCACAATAATATTAATTTTGTTATTTGTGAGCGAGAACCTCTCCTCGTTGGGTTCCCTCCTCAGAGTTTTCTCAGTTGCAGATAAAGATTGCTCAGGTGTTTTTCCAACTTCATCAATTTACTCTGTTCTTTTATGGATCGAATTTCCCACAAACTACCTTCTTATAAAGTTATCTACATCCTATGTCCATCGTTTTCGTTCTGTCATACTAACACTATTCTAATATTTCTTTTACTTCATCAAGCCACCTCCATTGAGGTTGACTCCTTTCCAGGTTAACTAGCACCTTGGACATTAAATCCTTCTTAGCCAATTTTTCATTATTCCTTCTAAGTACATATGCATACCGTCTCATGCAGTCAGGCCCGTAGCCAGGGGAGGGGACAGGAAGGGCATATAGCCCATCCTGGAAGTATCTTTCCCTGTCCAGGGGCATCTTGGCAACATTTTAGAAATTTGAGAGTAAAAACACACTTGCAAAAAATAATACATAAACCTCTGAGAGTCTCTACCCCAACCCCTTTACTATACGGAGACGTTGCTTTAATATTTCCTAATAAAAAACAAATAAAAAAAAAAGTTTGTTTAAAAGGAATTTTTTACAGTAATCGCGTAAGGTTGCTTGTAGCGCAACAGTGAAAATTTATTCAGATGTAAAGTGGTTCGCTTCCTGGTCGGCGAGTTTCAAGAGTTCGTTTTAAACTCAACAGATGGTGATTCTTCATATCCGGCAAATAGCAGGTTAGTTGTATACTTTAAATTTCGTATTCAAATGATATATCATTAACGGTTAAGTTGTACGTTGTATCCGAGAGGGTTGCATTAGCAGGGAAGATCACTATAGGCTGTAGTTTATTTATTTTGAATTTAACAAGTTTTTCCATAGAGGATAATGGGTATATCATTGAAAAACCTACGGTAAATTCCTTATGAACCCTAAACAAAGCCTGATAACAAAAATACCATGGTCACTTTTGATATTCTTATAGAGATCTATTGGACTTTGAGTGCATGGGGCCCTATAGTACCCTATTGGTCTTACCATAGGACCTTAATAAATATTTTATATAGTGGCATAACAAGTGGGGAGACAATTACCAGGTCTTCTTTGCTTATTTATGCATAAAGCAGTTACTCTATACCAAAAGAACATTATCCGATTAGTTCTTTCGTCTACAATATCCACTTTCGGTTGAGTGCGAGCCCATCACAGTACTCTGAAACAAAATACTTTTTCATGATCATCACACACATCCTGTGGGAATACACTCAGTTCCGAAATTATATATTTTCTTTTCTCATAGAAGAACTAAATAGGTTATTTAACATTTAGATCACCACTGCCTCACTTCTTTTCCCATTTTCTTATTGACGTTCATGGCATCTTTGATGAATGTGAACCCATCACAGTGCTCAGATTCAAAATACTTTTTCTTGATAACCACCTACATATTTTGTGGGAAACACCTCAGACTAGAAATTATATTTTTGCTTTTCTCCCAAAACTAAATGTTACTTAAATTTTTTTTCCATTTTATCATGGAGTTGATCATGCGTTACGGCCTTAGTACGTATAGCCGCTTTCTAGTGTACAATAAGCAATAAGAGAATGCAAACCTACGCAAAGAAAAATCGCTGCATTGAATGAAAATATAGCACTGAAACTTGATTCACAAAATACTTCATAACCTGACGTATGTAAATGGGAAAATTATTCAGAATGAAAGGTGTGTGAACTAAATCCAGGTTCGAGTCGGAATTGTTCCTCAACCCCTACTCCACTAAGTTTGACTATAAAGTCCACAGGACCTTCGCGACTGATCCCTTTCCGTCCACCATACAGAAATGACTTTGAACCTTAAATTATACACTCAAGTGTGGAGCAGCTTACCCGGTTGTTACCTGACGTTCTAATTCTCTACAATGGGTGGCCCAAAGGAAAGGACTGTCTTTTTCCCCTGCGCCCTAATACGGAGAAGGAATTTAGGGTAGACCTAGAACCTGAACAGTGCCGGTCACCCGTAATACCAGAATGATCTACAGATAGGAAAGGGGATAGGGTGTCCTATTAATGAAAATAATAAAAAAAAGTGGTACAAACAAATTAGTAGAGGGAGAAAGTAGTAGTAGTAGTAGTTTGCAATATGGATAATGAGTGAAAATAAGGAGAAAATAAATCAGCTCACTCACTACCATATCTGCAGATATTCTCCTTTCTTTATAATGTGCAGGCTAAAGAAGGGATAATAAATAATAATAATAATAATAATAATAATAATATGCAAACTGAAATTCTTTCCACTAAAACTTTGCAGGATGGAAATATAACACCACAACACAAGCATGATGATAGGAAAGATAATTAAATCTCGTACCCATTTAATACTGCAATTAATCTGAATTGTCCACTTACGTAATAGTTTTAAAACGACCTCTCATTTATTACTGAAGTTATATTCCTACTTGATAGTAATGAAAAAATTGGACAAATAAAGATAAGACCCAAGATTTACGATTTACTTTTAATCTACAAATATTTAAACTATAGTAAGTATATATAAATTCTTTCTTTATTACACATTATCCATACAACTTGAAAAACAATTCTGATTTTAAATATTGAAATTGGCAAAGACGAAATCTTTTTTACATCACAGTTCAAAGCTCCCCTTTTTGGACATTTTTGACAAATAACGATACTTTTAAAGCACGCCAAAAAAGGCCAACGCTCAATGTCTTCAAAACATCAGTATTCAATTGAGTATTTATTACAAAAATGATAATAGACATAAAATATAGATTCTGGCAATCTCATATATATATATATATATATATATATATATATATATATATATATATATATATATATATATATATATATATATATATATATATATATATATATATATATATATATATATATATATATAATATATATATATATATATATATATATATATATATATATATATTATATATATATATATATATATATATATATATATATATATATATATATATATATATATATATATATATATATATATATATATATATATATATATATATATATATATATATATATATATATATAATATATATATATATATATATATATATATATATATAGCTAAAAACAAGGAAATAATAAATTACGAAAAATAGTAATTTTATTTTGTATACTTAAAATATTTTGCTAATAACAATAATGTGACTTTTCTATTAATTTATTATTATATTATGTCTAAAATAAAAAATAAAAAAAAAAAAAAAATATATATATATATATATATAATATATATATATATATATATATATATATATATATATATATATATATATATATATATATATATATATATATATATATATATATATATATATATATATATATATAGTATATATATATATATATATCAGGCTTGAGCATAAGTACTTGCACTCAAGTACAAGTTTTTCAGTACTTGTACTTTAGCCTAATGTAACTTGGAAAAAAAATCAAGTACTTTTAAACATGCAAATTTATAACCCACAGCACATATTTAAGTTAAACTCTTGCATATTTTATATTGTTTACAATCATTCAGAAATTTGGAATGCCATCAACAATTAAATTTTACATGGTAATAACTACAGTTTTATAAAAGAAAATTGAGTGTACTTGTACTTACGTACAGCATCCTGTACTTAAACCCCAAGCCTGATATATATATATATATTATATATATATATATATATAATATATATATATATATATATATATATATATATATATATATATATATATATATATATATATATATATATATATATATATATATATAAAATGACAAAAGTTTTTCCTTTTCAAAGTGCGAAAGGTACTGATAGAAGTACTCAATACATAAACACAAGTTGCTTAGATCTAACTAAGTTTTAAAACACTCCGCAGGATTAAACATGATTGATAAATACTATTAAAACACTTGCCATGTCCGTCCATTTATATATATATATATATATATATATATATATATATATATATATATATATATATATATATATATATATATATATATATATATATATATATATATATATATATATATATATTATATTAAGCATTATATAACTATAATAAAAATGTCAAAATTATTAATTATAATCATATAATTATTACTTTAATTATTATATATATATAATATATATATATATATATATATATATATATATATATATATATATAATATATATATATATATATATATATAATATATATATATATATATATATATATATATATATATATATATATATATATATAATATATATATAAGGTGCCAGAATTCCAGCTGAAATTTCATATTTATTTCCAGTTCTTGTTCCAGTTGGAATTTTGCAACGTTACAGCTACAACAGGTCTAAATTCCTTTCTGAAATATACCTCTTAAAATCTAGAGTTTATTACTTATAAACATTTCTTCAAAATATCAATAAATTAAAATCTAGAGTTTATTACTTTATATATATTTCAAAATATCAATAAAGATGTTAATTATTTCTTCAAATTTTTTTTACAACAACTATTCCACTATATAGTGCATGGAATGCAAGTTAAAATAAAAATATCAAAGAAATATTGTATGCAATACCCAAACACTGCCTTTAACTTTTAACAAAGACAAGAATTCAATATTTTTAATTTTAAGTTAATTATATGACACAAAAACATCTAAAATATAAAGTAAAAAGAGGAACAATAAAAATTAACTATAAAACACTCAAATCATTTAAATAACTACCCAACTTAATGCTAAGTTTGAAACGAACAAGCTATCACGTCTTGAGGCAAAAAAATCCAAACATTAGTAACCGGTTCAATTGTAGAAGTATTTTTTCAAATCTTTATAAAATGCTCTCTTTTTTTTTTTTTATTTACCTATTGTGACCTTTAGTTCTTTAATCTGTAATTCTTACTCGTGTATATAGATTGAAGATGAAATTTTATAACTCTGTACTGTATCTCTATAAGAATTCTCCTTTTCATAGAAATATACTAATTTCAATGTCATTACTCTCAAAACCACAATTCATACTATATCTACGTTGCATTCTCTCAAATATTTCATGTACCTTTTTAATTATGAGGTCCATACTTCTTCACAGTATTCAATTAACGGTCTAGTTTTTATAGTTCTTAATCATTACTTCCTTGCGATTGTAAACAACATTGCAGTTTATAGTCGCAATCATTTTGTTGGTTGCATTTCTCAATTCCAGACAATTTCAAACTACTTCTAATAACCAATCAAATCATTTTCGTTGTCAACGATTTTCAGCCATTTGCTATTCAAGAAATAATTAAAATCTTTATTTAATTTGCCGTTGAAGTACTTTTCACATTTTGCTACTGAAATTCATTCGTAGCTCAGCCAAGAGTTATTCTGTTAGCGAAACTTTAATACACCTCCTAAATAGAAAAGAAGTAGCAAATTTGGTATAATCAGCTAATTTAAAAACACTATTTTTTATACCTCATCCAAATCATTTCCATACCGTATATCACGAAATAAAGTAAAAATATCAGCTCCCATGTTAATTTATGGTCAGAAAACAGTACAATTTGCCTTTTTGCTACATCATCAATATTTTCATTAAGTTAATACCATTTTGTGATAACTTGTGCATCAGACTAGCATGGAACACTTTTTAAAAAAAATACTTTGCGAAAAATCAAAATTAATAAATATCATCCGGCTCACCTTCGTCAATACTGTCATGAAGTCAATAATTTCGAAACATTTTGTCAAACAATAAATACTCGTCTTAATTATATATATACATATATATATATATATATATATATATATATATATATATATATATATATATATATATATATATATATATATATATATATATATATATATATATATATATATATATATATATATATATATATATATATATATATATATATATATATATATATATATAAAGAGAAGATAGAAAATTTCAGTTCTATTTAGAATTTTGGCTGGAATTTTTTTTTTTTTTTTTTTGCTGATTCCAGTCAATTCTTGTCCTGGAACAAATTAAAACATTCAGCTCCAGTAATACATCCCTAATTATTATTATTATTATTATTATTATTATTATTATTATTATTATTATTATTATTATTATTATATATATTATTATATTATATATATATATATATATATATATATATATATATATATATATATATATATATATATATATATATATATATATATATATATATATCCATGCAACCTCACATCTAAATTGAAGAAATCATTTCAAGGCATGTTTTCATTTAGAAAAAAAAGTTTTTTAGTAATGAGAAATCACAATGAAATAAAAAATCTGAAAACCAGGGCTCATATAACTAAGTTAACTGAAAAGTTAGCTTAATCAGTTTTCTCTTCCCAAAGTTAACAGATTGAGTGCTTTGGTAAGGTAACCAATGGCTGTAGCAGAATCTTCATAATCCATTGAGCTTGATGCATACTTACAATATTTTTGTGCTTTTGAATAACACTCAGGCGTTAAAATGACACCAGTAGCAGAAGTCGGTGCTGGTGATGGTCGTACTTCGGGATTTGAAGGCAAATCAGAATTATTAATAGATTGACTTGTTTGTGGATGAGAGTATGTATTGTTATCTAGCCCTGAAAAGCCAACAACATCGTCGGGTTTGGAAATTGGTGGTAGGACACTTATGCTTGGATTATTGGTATTTTCTGTTTCGTAATCTTGGTTTCCAGTACCAAATTCAAACATATATTCACTTCCAACAGGTCCTGGAACAGGGGTTTCCCCACTTTTCAAGCATTTATGAATGTATGTTGCTTTCCACTTGGCATATTTTCTTTGAGCTGCTATTTCTTCTGTGAGTTCTCCAAAAACTTCAATAATGTCAAACAACACTCCCGCAGTATAAAACATTTTCACCACATTTCTGTTTTATATATATATATATATATATATATATATATATATATATATATATATATATATATATATATATATATATATATATATATATATATATATATATATATATATATATATATATATATATATATATATATATATCAGGCTTGTGTCCAAGTACAAGCCACTGTACTTTAGTAAAAGTACAAGTACATTTCAATTTTTTTTAAAACAGTAGTCATTAACATGTAAAATTAAGCAATATAAAAAATTATACAAGAATTTAATTAAGGTAAATAGTGAATAAAAAAATATCTGAAAATAATTAAGCTATTATTAATTCTGTATGTCTTTTTCCTTTTTTCCAATAGTGTAAAAATTAAAAGCATAATTCTATTTATTGTTGCATTTAATTAACAAACAGAGTTTCAGAATTCTTGTCAATCAATCAACATCTGTCAGGGCGAATGCGTTTTCCTGTGAAGCTGAAGATTCTTTACACAGGCGAAGATGAAGGAATAGCCAAATATTTCTTTTCCAGCTTTACCAGTGTTTGAAACATCTCCATGATTTTTTCCAATATATCTGTACATCCCTTTCTTTAAAAATACAAGATTGATTCAAATATTTTTGTATTTCGATATTAATGTGCCCCAGCATTTGGTATCCGTCTGTCGAGTTTTGAGTGGAAGTCATAAAGGTGAAAAAATTTTTAATCTTTGGTGGAGAGTTTCCCTGTATTTCTTCTAATATTGCAATAACGAAATAAGAATCATTTGAAGCTTTTTTTGAAAATGAACTGTTTCGCTAAAAAGTAAACCCTTCAATTACCATTTCCCACTTCAGAGCACCAGTCCAGCGTAAATCTAGGATCTAGTACTCTTGCCACTTGATAAATTTTTTATGTTTTTATACAACCGTGGTCTTTTGTGTGGATTTTTTAGTTTGAATATTACTGCACTATTTTAAATACATCTGATCAAGATGCATAAAACAATACAGTAAGCATGACCCCTTGAACAGAAGGTATACTTAAAGTATATGAAGCAGAGTACTGTTATTGAGAACAGTCAGTTGCGTCTTCAAATGATTCAAGAATGTCTTGCATATCTTATGAATATTTCGGTCATATGTTTCATCTACAATCTGTAGCTAATACTTTTGAAAAGGCATATCTTTTCAGCCTCTTTTTTTTCATCTAATTCCATCCTGAAAGATTCTTGCATCCCACTCCTTCTCTCAGGAGTTCCATCTCTCTATATGTGATTTCACATTCTTGGGTGAGATCCTGAGATCTAAGGCCAGTGACCCAGATGACCCAGCTCTGAAGGGATATGCGTCTGAGCTAGCGCCTGTCTCCGTTCGACACTACTCTCTATGCATCAATACTAGTATTTTTCTTCAATTCTGGAAGCACTCATCTGTTGAGTCGATCACAAAGAGGGGTAGCCACTCTTATCCTTACAACTATTTTCCTACAGCTTTAACTTGTTATGTCTAAATTCTTTGAAATTCCTCAACTCTCACTTTTTGGATCATCTAAAGTCTCATTCCCTTCTTTCTTATCTTCTGTATGCTTTCGACGATTGAGGTAAACTGGAGACATGCTTTTCTATTTTCTGATTTATGGTCGTCTGGCTTTAGGGACTATGGAAAATTTTATGTGGTGTCAGTTGAAGATGTCCAAAGCTTATTATAATTATCACTACTCCCTAAACACCTTTCCTTTCGATTTCCCCGTTTCTCTCTTCTTACTCATATCTAGTTTTCTCCCAGATCATTCCATATTGCCACCTATTGGTGCCTTGATGGAGTGACTTCTTCCTTCATTCCTATTAATTGTAGTGTTTCTCAGGCTTCTATTCTATCTATCTATTTTATTTTTACCTTTCAATGATCTTCTTAACTGCACTTTCAACTTTGTTCATTCTAATGCCGATGACTCAACTTCATTCTTCCACTCAATTACAATCTGCTCCTTCATTTGCATCCAATGTTGCTTCACAACTTCATCTTTCTTTATCTATTTTTGCTGATCTGGATGGGATTTCCAGGTGGAATCCCAGCAACCTTGTGAAATTCAACTCTTTAAAAACTCAACTTTTTCATATCTCCTCCTCAACATCATCTTTCAACTCTCCTATCTCCTCTAACGTCTCCCCCGTGAACAACATTCTTGGTCTAAACATAAGCAATAATTGATCTTGGAAACCTCATAGCACAAAGGTTGCTAATGTTGTTCAAGGTGTGGGAATTTTTTTCTTCCTAACAGTTGCTCCAATTATATAAAGGTCTTATCCGCCCTTGTATGGAGTAACATTCTCACATTTGGAGGAGCTTCGGTTACACCTTTCTTTTGGATAGGGTTGAGTCTAAGGTTAAAAGAATTACAAACTGCTCCTAACTTTCAAGCTTCCTTTGACCCTTTATTTCTGCGACGCAATGCTGGACACTATCTCTTTTCTATAGGTGCTAACTACAGCAGCAGGCGTTTGAAAAACTGACCTCTATAACATTCCACCACCACTGCGTGGCCCTCGTAGCACAAGGGATGTCATGCTTTCGCATGAATTTTGTGTGAATATTGGAAACTCCAGGTTTGCTCTTTGTAGTGCCTCCTTCTTTCCATTCACTTGCTCTGTGTAACACCCTACATTTTGTTTTTTCCTCTTGTATTTAATCTTCCTCTCTTTAAGGCCTCCATCTGCGCTCACCTGAAAGATTTATGTTAGGCTTGGGTTTGGGTAGGCTTTTTTTTGTCTAAGATTTTTGCCCATTCCTTGAAAGGGGCCTTGCCAATGAGTGGTGGCAAAGTGTAATATTTATTATATATATATATATATAATATATATATATATATATATATATATATATATATATATATATATATATATATATATAAATATATATAAATATATATTTTTATATATATATATTCATATATATATAATATTTTTATAGTATTTATATTTAAAAAAAAATTTTTTTTTTTTTTTATATATTATTTTTTTTTTTTTTTTTATTTTTTATTATTAATTTATTATCTGGGTGATTTTTTTTTTTCATCCATCTCTTTCAAGGAATAATATAAATACTAGTACCTTAAGTTTACTAAATGTACAATTTCTAACAAACTTTAATTTGTAATATCCCGAAACCTATTCCAAATTTAATCTAAAGAACCATTTCCTGTTAACATTTTAATATAACATTTCATAAGCAATACTAATTTTTACAACCTAATATAAAAGTAAAAAAAAAATTTTTTTCACTCTTTTTTTGCCATATTTCTTTTTTCCAACTCTCCACCCGGTTCTCACACATACTTTTCTTTTATTCAAAATTTCAAGGGGAATTTTTAGTTGGTTTTAATTTTATTAATCTTCCATATATATATATATATATATATATATATATATATATATATATATATATATATATATATATATATATATATATATATATATATATATATATATATATATATATATGCAAACTCTTAGAAAAACTCATTCATTCAAAAATCCAACCACTCATGCAAACCCCACAATTTCAACACGGATTCAAGAAATTCCACTCAACCACCACGGCCCTCACCACTATCTCTCAAAACATAATAAATGGCCTGAACAAAAAACCATCCCACAGGACCGTACTCATTGCCATCGACATCAACAAAGCATTTGATACAGTCCCTAAACATAACCTCATACAAAAAATCCTACACTCACCTATACCCAACAATTATAAGAAATGGATATTCCAACTTCCTCTCCGATCGTACAGCTCAAGTCTCCAACAAAAACCATCTTTCAAAAACAGTAAAACTAAGAAATGGTGTCCCACAGGGAGCCATCCTATCCCTTCTATTATTTAACCTGTATACTGCAGGCCTACTCACCCCACAAACTCCAGATATAAAACTAATAACATATGCCGATGACATATCCATTATGATACAAAGCCTTTCCATACCCACAGCCACAACACTCACTCAATCATACATCCAACAACTGGAAACATGGCTAAAATCAAACAGAATGACAGCTTCCCCCGAAAAATCCTCAATCACTCTTATTACTACAGATAGACACCAATCTTCCCTCCACCCCCACGTAAAACTAAATAATACCCTCATTCCTTTAAATAAATTTCCAAAGATCCTAGGCCTCACATATGACACACACTTCACCTTCTCAAAACACATCCAAAACATAACCAACACTGCAAACAGGAAATTAAACATCATTCGAACACTGTCACATAACAATTTCAGTAACGAACTAACCACCCTCATCATAGCATACAAACAGTTCATCAGACCAACACTTAATTACGCATCTCCAGCCTGGTACCCTGCCACCTCCCCCTCAAACACAGAGAAATTACAACAACAACAACAACAACAAAAAACCGCTCTTCGAATCTTCACAGGTTGCACTAGAACCACTCCAATTCAGCATTTATACGAAGAAACAAAAATACTCCCGATCCGTGTTCACCTAGACATGATAGGAACCCAATTCTACACAAACACCCTAGACATATCACACCCTTGTCACTATACCCTACAAGACCACACAAGACACCGTCTAAAATTACCTCCATCATCCCCTGCCCTATACTACAGTAATATATTCAGAACCATTCCACCTACTGCAAACAACACACCACTAATCAAACACATACACAACACTAAATTATCTCAACACCCGCCAACCAAATCATCTTCTCAACGAACAACCCCCTGACATAGCAAATACACAAAACACATTACCACGCAAAACCCAAATTACCCTATCCAGATTAAGGTCAGGCCACCACCCTAACCTACAAGCATACAAACATAGATTCAATATACAAAACACACTATCCCCAATATGTCAAAGATGTATGCAAGAACCAGACACAACAGAACACTCCTTCTGAGATGCCCCTCCCTTACACAACACAGAACCCTCCATCACATCTCCTCTCTGAGAGACCTTTGGGTACGGCCGGCGGCCGTTGCGGATTTCCTAAAGGCAGTGTGGCCCTTCCAGTGAGGAAGGTCCAAGGGACAAAAAAGTAAAGTAAGAAAAAGTATATATATATATATATATATATATATATATATATATATATATATATATATATATATATATATATATATATATATATATATATATATATATATATATATATATATATATATATATATATTGAAAAGTATCATGTTTAGGGATCTATTATCTTAGATTACTTTCAATTAGGTTTTGTCTTCTCTCTACCTCTTACACGCTTTAATAATAATAATAATAATAATAATAATAATAATAATAATAATAATAATAATAATAATAATAATTCAAAGACTATAAATACTTGTTAAAAACTGATGCTCTGTCATCCGAATCCGCCTTGGTGAACACCTTATGAGCCTCATTTTCAACTACTGCTTGTCCAGCAACATCACTTGTAACCGATTCATTTTTATCATTATTCTAAAATGGTGGAAAATAAATAAAACAACATGGTAAATAGCTGCAAGTCAACTATGAGTAAATTCTATTTGTGGTTCTTCCAAAATTCAATACTGCATCTTTTATATATATATATATATATATATATATATAATATATATATATATATATATATATATATATATATATTATATATTATATATATATATATATATATATATATATATATATATATATATATATATATATATATATATATATATATATATATATATATATATAATATTAATTTTAATACCCAATACCGATACCGATACCAATTTTTTTTACTGAACTCATGAAGGTTGAAACAAGATTGAAAATATTCAATGACCATAAAATATAGGTTTTCCTACTATCTGTAATACACCTAGTTATTTTGTAATTATTTTGGTAAACAAAACTAATGATAGGTGAAATAGTTTTGGTACCGCCAAGACTTTACTTCCGACTTGCCCTAGTGCATGGCTATTTTCCTCATTAATTTCTGCAACATTTGTGGTGTTCAATACAATTTCCATTTTGTTGAACACCACCTCTCTTCTTTTAGACCTATCCTCTTATTCTTGACAGAAACTCAGATGCTTGAGCGTTCTGATACCAAACCATTTTCTGTTTCCTCTTACTGTCTCTATCTTCAATTTTCAGCCAAATGAGGTTGTTATGCATATGTGCACTACGATTTTGTTTACTCTTGTGTCTCTAATCTGGAGTTTTCTGAATTTTCCACCTTGTGGCTAAAGCTCTCTTGTCATTCTACGTCTAAATTCATTTGTTCTGTTTATTTTTCTCCTAATTCTACTGACTACCCTAAATTCTTTAAACTTAAAATAAGCACAATCTCTCTCTTCTCTTCTCCTTTCTCAGAAATTATTATATTAGGTGATTTCAATGTTCACTGCCGCCAATGACTTCTAATTTTCATGATAAAGCCAGAGAAAATGCCTTTCAATTCTCCATCCAAAATGACCTTGAGTTGGTGCAGCTCCCTACTAGTATCCCTGATCATCTTGGAGATAAACCCAATATTCTAGACATTTTTTAAACTTCTTCTATAATATTATATATATTATATTATATTATATTATATATATATATATATATATATATATATATATATATATATATATATATATATATATATATTATATATATATATATATATATATATATTATAATATTATATTCTTACCATATTAAAAAACAAAAAATAATAAAAGAATAAAAACTACAATTCCCACCTAACGCAAGTTTTGTATGTGAGAAAAGACATGAGCTTTTAAAGTAATTTAGATTAAATTCATCATTAAATACAGAAGGTTTAAGAGAGTTTCACAAAACAGAGGTGTCTGAAAGAAGGTAGTACCACAATGGACAAGTCTGGAGTTGCCTATGTCTACATAAAACTCATGTGTAGACAATGCATCCCTTATGCTGCGAAGACGCGGTAAAGGTAAAGTAGACGAGAGGTCAATTCTCTCAAGCATTTGTTGATGTAGTACCTATAGAAAAAGAGAGAAAGCTCCAATGTCATGTCACAAAGAAAAAGGTCAAGTGAACTGGAAAGAGTGAAATAGTTTATTAATCTTTCAGCTTTTGACTCTACCCTATCCAAAAACAGGTGAAACCTGAGCCACCCCTGATATGAGAGCAGTCCTCCATACAAGTGTGGATGAGGCCTTTGTATAATTAAATAACTTCGAAGAAGAAAAAAAGTTTTGCAGCCTAAACAGAACTCCCAGCTTCTTAAGACTATCCTAGCAACCACTATGATGTGATGTTTTCAAGAATTTTTTTTAATTATGAATATATATATATATATATATATATATATTATATATATATAATATATATATATATATATATATATATATATATATATAAGATATATAATAATATATATATATATATATATATATATATATATATAATATATATTAAAACTAGTATCCAAGGAAATATATATATATTCCATCTGATTTCGAAAGTACAGAAGGGCAGTAAATCAATAGAAAATTTGTAATACAGAAAAGTTAACTACCAGTTTGTATTTACGTTACTAACATATACTGTGCTACTATTTCTAAATATGTATCTAGCAAAATCAAAGTAAATTTCAATATCAAATAAATATTTACAAAGAAAATAAAATTTTTCTAAACTCTAAACAGAAATAATGTCTTATTTTAACCAAACTGGCTGCTGGAGAAAATTAATGCATACCTTTTTAAAAGTCTCTAACCAATCCATCAAGGAGATGAGCAATGCTTTAGCTTCTGGCGATTTTTTGTCTATTTTTAAAGCAGACTGCAAGGCATAAAGTCTGGCTGAAAATATAGTTTCAATAATAAATTTCATTTCAAAATATACTGCATTTTTTATTTTTTTTAAATTTTTTTAAAAATTTTACATTTACTTATAAATATACAATGGAAAAAAAATAAATAAAAATAAATTTACCATATTATATAAGTCAATTTCTAGTCAGTTGCATTGGTTTTTGATTTTACATTTACTAAAAACTTTCATGAAGAAAATATCACTCAATTTGAGATTGAAAATGACAATAACATTTAAGATTTTCCAATGAGCCATTGCCCAAGTTTGGTGGTAATTTTACTGTTAATATTTTGCATGTTAACAAACCCATCTTACAGATACAATTTGTACCATTTGACATCTATATGTCATTTTTATGTTAATTTTTTTTTTTTTTTATCAAGATATTTTGATTTTCAAAATTATTTAAGAATTTTATTTACATTTGGCAATAATTAAAACAGAATACATACTGTGAGCATAATCACTATAAGACTATTTGAGAACCCACTTTTTGTTTTGGGTAATGTTTTCTAATAATATATGTTACTATTTTATTTTGGTTATTTATAATTAGGTATGTACCAAGTTCTGTTTTTAGGGCTGAGTCTGAGTCACACTCCAGATTTAATGCAGAATTTAAATCCAGGTACAAATCCAATTGTAATAAAATAATAAAAATAATTTATAAAGATATTTTTTTTATGCAATAATAATAATATAATAAATATAATTAATAATAATAAAAAAAAAAAAAAAAAAAAAAAAAAAAAAAAAAAAAAAAAAAAAAAAAAAAAAAAAAATCATAAAGGGAAATTATAATATATATATATATATATATATATATATATATATATATAATATATATATATATATATATATATAATATATATATATATATATATATAGTATATATAACACTGTTTAACTAAAAAAATTAATGAAATAAAAATTTATAGTATAGAAGACTACTAGAAATTAGTGATGTGCTAAATACTTGGTATTCATATTCAAAGTATTCAAGTAACAAACATTTTTTTGGTATATATTTGTATTTGGAATTCATATTTAGTAAAAAAGGTCCAAATACACTGAATATTTTGATGAATTAATCTTATAATTTTTTATTTTAAATACTAAAGTTCTTATTTAGGTTTTTTTTTTTTTAAATGAAAAATAAATACAAAAGAATAGTTTCCAATTACATTTTAGGAAATGAATATAATTTAAAAAAACAATTTTTATTGAGTGTTTTATTTTTCTCCTTTAAGAGTGAAATATCTGAAAAGTGTATAGAAAAATATATGAATATACGAAAACAGTTTTTCAATATCAATAATTTTTAATATATTTTTCTGATTATTATTATTATTATTATTATTACACTACTCAACAAGGATTTTGTCATATAAAAGAAATTGATCATTTCTGGTTAATTTTTAGTATGATAAACACAATTTTGATCTTAGAAATGAGCTAACTGAAAACTAAATGTCAAAAAATTGATATATATATATATATATATATATATATATATATATATATATTATATATATATATATATATATATATATATATTATATATATATATATATATATATTATATATATATATAACAATGTAGGAAATGAGAATATTATTTCCTGTTCAATCATGTCTTGTTGAAGGAGGAAATGCTTGATGCACTTTCATTTGAGAATCTTTAAAAAGGGTCAGTTCCTGAACAAAAAAAAATTTTTTTTGCATGTGTATAACATGTAAGTGCTTCATCTGAGCTCAATTTCAATGCTACATTCTGAAAGAACAGGCAATAGTACCCTTAAAGTAGCAATTTAAAGCTTTCTATCTCTCTTGAAAATGAAGATAGGCTCTCTTTCAAAAAACTGTTGAAGATTATTGGATCTATTAGAGACTGCGAAAAAGAAGCATAAGGTACAAAATTCAAAGGGCCATGACTTTGGACTGCATAGGAATATTTCAATCAAACTAGGGGATTTTCATGACTGATATTAAGGTTCATTATAGCAAGTTTCATAACAATCTGGGATGGTGACCTAGAACCACTGGTTAATTTCATATGCAATGACCCTAATGTTTTCTTTGATTACAATAAAAATTGCAACACCTAAAAAAAAAAATACAGCACCTATAAAATTTCAACAATAATTTTTAGAAAATATTCATCATCTTTTTCAAACTTTTAATTATAATGGGAGAACAATAATTAAGAATAAATTCATGGGTTGATCTTTTAAATATTATTAATTTTATCTCAAATAACATCATCATCTTATAGTATTTATGGCAAAATCTATGCAATATACAGTTCTCGTATATATTTAAACTCTCACCACAAAGTTGCTATTTTCTAAAATTTTATTTCTTTATGAATGATAATTGAAAAAAGATTAAGAAAATCATTTGACAAAATCTGTGAATTAATTATTGAGTTGAGTGTCAGAAATATATTTCATTTGGACTCCAGGACATGTAAAAGTGACAATGATGAAGTAGATGCTGCAACAAAGAATTCTTCTGTATGCTTGCTACTTTAAAATTATTGAAACAATGAAATTAATATGTTAATAATAACGAATTGCAACTGCAACTGAATCAACATAGAGCAATGTTTTTCAACTTTTGAAGTTTCATAATCCTCCAAAAAGCCAAAACAAAGTTTGGCAGGTGTCAAATTTGAAAGTGCAGATAGGGATATTTATCATATGGCTGACTAATAAATGTTATGCTTGCGGGTGTCAAATTCAAAAGCATAGATTGAGGTATTTTCAGTTGATTAAAATTTTTTTAAATATTTTATAAAAATATAGTTTTAGTTAAAAGTTTTTAAAATTCTATAGAAAAAAAATTTAAAAACTATGAATTTTTAATTTTAATTTTCGTTTACATTTTAATATAAATGAAAAATAATGAAAGTATATAATAAGCTTTTCCAGTACATTTTATTTTTCGTGACATGCTGTGACCCCAAATATATGTGATCATGAACCCTAAGACTGAGAAACTTTGATATAGAGGATTTTTATCAGCTATTAAGCTAAAAGTGAAAATTTTTTAATTGCCTAGACTTTAGATTATTAAAACATTGAATATATTAATAATATAAAATTGCAACTGCAGTTGAATCAGTATAGAGGTCTTTCATCAGTTATTTATCCTTAGATCCTGATTCAAGATTGGTCTAAATTTGCATGATCATGAAAGAAATGAAAAACTGAATTGGCTAGTCTTAGATTTCATTGATCTTTCTTTGTGGTTATTCAATTTTACAAGGAAACTCCAATCAAGGTATGCTATAATTATTCAAATAACTTTCTTAAACATTTAATAGATCACCCACTTTTAGTTGCAGAAATATTACAGCAAATTTGCTTTAATAACTCTTTGACCATTTAATTTATAGAATAGTCTTCCATAAATCTTTTCTGAATCTTTACAATTTGATTTTCTTAGAAAGATTAACTTTTCATGCCTGTATGTGAAGTAGAATAAGACTTTTGCACAAGTAAAATTAAATTTATTGGCACACCATTGCCTTTGTTGGCTCTGCACACATTAAAATTATAAAAGTCTGCAAGTACATTTTTAGAAAAAACACTGACAAGGAAAAGTATTTGAAAAAACTGCTTGGGCTCGGCCATATTTAAGAATTTCATATGTGAATCCAGCAATTTTTTCAAATACTTTTCCTTGTCAGTGTTTTTTCTAAAAATGTACTTGCAGACTTTTATAATTTTAATGTGTGCAGAGCCAACAAAGGCAATGGTGTGCCAATAAATTTAATTTTACTTGTGCAAAAGTCTTATTCTACTTCACATACAGGCATGAAAAGTTAATCTTTCTAAGAAAATCAAATTGTAAAGATTCAGAAAAGATTTATGGAAGACTATTCTATAAATTAAATGGTCAAAGAGTTCTTAAAGCAAATTTGCTGTAATATTTCTGCAACTAAAAGTGGGTGATCTATTAAATGTTTAAGAAAGTTATTTGAATAATTATAGCATACCTTGATTGGAGTTTCCTTGCAAAATTGAATAACCACAAAGAAAGATCAATGAAATCTAAGACTAGCCAATTCAGTTTTTCATTTCTTTCATGATCATGCAAATTTAGACCAATCTTGAATCAGGATCTAAGGATAAATAACTGATGAAAGACCTCTATACTGATTCAACTGCAGTTGCAATTTTATATTATTAATATATTCAATGTTTTAATAACCTAAAGTCTAGGCAATTAAAAAATTTTCACTTTTAGCTTAATAGCTGATAAAAATCCTCTATATCAAAGTTTCTCAGTCTTAGGGTTCATGATCACATATATTGGGGGTCACAGCATGTCACGAAAAATAAAATGTACTGGAAAAGCTTATTATATACTTTCATTATTTTCATTTATATTAAAATGTAAACGAAAATTAAAATTAAAAATTCATAGTTTTTAAATTTTTTTTCTATAGAATTTTAAAAACTTTTAACTAAAACTATATTTTTATAAAATATTTAAAAAATTTTAATCATACTGAAAATACCTCAATCTATGCTTTTGAATTTGACACCCGCAAGCATAACATTTATTAGTCAGCCATATGATAAATATCCCTATCTGCACTTTCAAATTTGACACCTGCCAAACTTTGTTTTGGCTTTTTGGAGGATTATGAAACTTCAAAAGTTGAAAAACATTGCTCTATGTTGATTCAGTTGCAGTTGCAATTCGTTATTATTAACATATTAATTTCATTGTTTCAATAATTTTAAAGTAGCAAGCATACAGAAGAATTCTTTGTTGCAGCATCTACTTCATCATTGTCACTTTTACATGTCCTGGAGTCCAAATGAAATATATTTCTGACACTCAACTCAATAATTAATTCACAGATTTTGTCAAATGATTTTCTTAATCTTTTTTCAATTATCATTCATAAAGAAATAAAATTTTAGAAAATAGCAACTTTGTGGTGAGAGTTTAAATATATACGAGAACTGTATATTGCATAGATTTTGCCATAAATACTATAAGATGAGGATGTTATTTGAGATAAAATTAATAATATTTTAAAGATCAACCCATGAATTTATCCTTAATTATTGTTCTTCCATTATAATTAAAAGTTTGAAAAAGATGATGAATATTTTCTAAAAATTATTGTTGAAATTTTATAGGTGCTGTATTTTTTTTTTTAGGTGTTCAATTTTTATTGTAATCAAAGAAACCATTTGGGTCATTGCATATGAAATTAACCAGTGGTTCTAGGTCACCATCCCAGATTGTTATGAAACTTGCTATAATGAACCTTAATATCAGTCATGAAAATCCCCTAGTTTGATTGAAATATTCCTATGCAGTCCAAAGTCATGGCCCTTTGAATTTTGGACCTTATGCTTCTTTTTCGCAGTCTCTAATAGATCCAATAATCTTCAACAGTTTTTTGAAAGAGAGCCTATCTTCATTTTCAAGAGAGATAGAAAGCTTTAAATTGCTACTTTAAGGGTACTATTGCCTGTTCTTTCAGAATGTAGCATTGAAATTGAGCTCAGATGAAGCACTTACATGTTATACACATGCAAAAAAAAAATTTTTTTGTTCAGGAACTGACCCTTTTTAAAGATTCTCAAATGAAAGTGCATCAAGCATTTCCTCCTTCAACAAGACATGATTGAACAGGAAATAATATTCTCATTTCCTACATTGTTTATATATATATATATATATATATATATATATATATATATATATATATATATATATATATATATATATATATATATATATATATATATATATATATAATATATATATATAATTTTTTGACATTTAGTTTTCAGTTAGCTCATTTCTAAGATCAAAATTGTGTTTATCATACCAAAATTAACCAGAAATGATCAATTTCTTATATATAACAAAATCCTTGTTGAGTAGTGTAATAATAATAATAATAATAATAATAATAATCAGAAAAATATATTAAAAATTATTGATATTGAAAAACTGTTTTCGTATATTCATATATTTTTCTATACACTTTTCAGATATTTCACTCTTAAAGGAGTTGTTTTTTTAAATTATATTCATTTCCTAAAATGTAATTGGAAACTATTCTTTTGTATTTATTTTTCATTTAAAAAAAAAAAAACCTAAATAAGAACTTTAGTATTTAAAATAAAAAATTATAAGATTAATTCATCAAAATATTCAGTGTATTTGGACCTTTTTTACTAAATATGAATTCCAAATACAAATATATACCAAAAAAATGTTTGTTACTTGAATACTTTGAATATGAATACCAAGTATTTAGCACATCACTAATTTCTAGTAGTCTTCTATACTATAAATTTTTTTTCATTATTAATTTTTTTTTAGTTAAACAGTGTTATATATATATATATATATATATATATATATATATATATATATATATATATATATATATATATATATATATATATATATATATATATATATATATATATATATATATATATATATATATATATATATATATATATATATATATATATATATATATATATATATATATATATATATATATATATATATATTATTATTATATTATTTTGCATTTCCCTTTATGATTTGTAAATTTAATTAATCCTTATTATTATTATTATTATTATTATTATTATATGCATAAAAAAATGACACAATTATTTATTATTTTATTACAATTGGATTTGTACCTGGATTTAAATTCTGCATTAAATCTGGAGTGTGACTCAGACTCAGCCCTAAAAACAGAACTTGGTACATACCTAATTATAAATAACCAAAATAAAATAGTAACATATATTATTAGAAAACATTACCCAAAACAAAAAGTGGGTTCTCAAATAGTCTTATAGTGATTATGCTCACAGTATGTATTCTGTTTTAATTATTGCCAAATGTAAATAAAATTCTTAAATAATTTTGAAAATCAAAATATCTTAATGAAAAAAAAAAAAAAATTAACATAAAATGACATATAGATGTCAAATGGTACAAATTGTATCTGTAAGATGGGTTTGTTAACATGCAAAATATTAACAGTAAAATTACCACCAAACTTGGGCAATGGCTCATTGGAAAATCTTAAATGTTATTGTCATTTTCAATCTCAAATTGAGTGATATTTTCTTCATGAAAGTTTTTAGTAAATATAAAATCAAAAACCTATGCAACTAACTAGAAATTGAGTTATATAATTTGGTAAATTTATTTTTATTTATTTTTTTTCCATTGTATATATTTATAAGTAAATGTAAAATTTGATTTAAAAATTAAAAAAAAAAAAAAATGCAGTATATTTTGAAATGAAATTTATTATTGAAACTATATTTTCAGCCAGACTTTATGCCTTGCAGTCTGCTTTAAAAATAGACAAAAAATCGCCAGAAGCTAAAGCATTGCTCATCTCCTTGATGGATTGGTTAGAGACTTTTAAAAAGGTATGCATTAGTTTTCTCCAGCAGCCAGTTTGGTTAAAATAAGACATTATTTCTATTTAGAGTTTAGAAAAATTTTATTTTCTTTGTAAATATTTATTTGATATTGAAATTTACTTTGATTTTGCTAGATACATATTTAGAAATAGTAGCACAGTATATGTTAGTAACGTAAATACAAACTGGTAGTTAACTTTTCTGTATTACAAATTTTCTATTGATTTACTGCCCTTCTGTACTTTTGAAATCAGATTGAAATATATATAATATATATCCTTGGATACTAGTTATATATATATATATATATATATATATATATATATATATATATATATATATATATATATATATATATATATATATATATATATATATATATATATATATATATAAAATTTCTTGAAAACATCACATCATACTGGTTGCTATGATAGTCTTAAAGAAGCTGGGAGTTCTGTTTAGGCTGCAAAACTTTTTTTCTTCTTTGAAGTTATTTAATTATACAAGGGCCTCATCCACACTTGTATGGAGGACTGCTCTCATATCAGGGGTGGCTCAGGTTTCACCTGTTTTTGGATAGGGTAGAGTCAAAAGCTGAAAGATTAATAAACTATTTCACTCTTTCCAGTTCACTTGATCCTTTTTCTTTGTGACATGACATTGGAGCTTTTTTCATCTTTTCTATAGGTACTACATCAACAAATGCTTGAGAGAATTGACCTCTCGTCTACTTTACCTTTACCGCGTCTTCGCAGCATAAGGGATGCATTGTCTACACATGAGTTTTATGTAGACATAGGCAACTCCAGACGTCCATTGTGGTACTACCTTCTTTCCAGACACCTCTGTTTTGTGAAACTCTCTTAAACCTTCTGTATTTAATTAATGATGAATTTAATCTAAATTACTTTAAAGCTCATGTCTTTTCTCACATACAAAACTTGCGTTAGGTGGGAATTGTAGTTTTTATTCTTTTATTATTTTATCACCCCCGTGAGCGGTGAAGATTACTTAATATATATATATATATATATATATATAATATATATATATTATATATATATATATATATATATATATATATATATATATATGATACCCTATATTAGAAGTTAAAAAAATGTCTAGAATATTGGGTTATCTCCAAGATGATCAGGGATATGTAGGGAGCTGCACCTACTCAAGGTCATTTTGGATGGAGAATTGAAAGGCATTTTCTCTGGCTTTATCATGAAAATAGAATCATTGGCGGGTGAACATTGAAATCACCTAATATAATAATTCTGAGAAAGAGAAGAGAACTTAGAGCTTAGATAATTAAAGATTTAGGGTAGTCAGTAAATTAGGAGAAAATAAACAGAACAAATGAATTTTGACGTAGAATGACAAGAGAGCTTTAGCCACAAGGTGGAAAATTCAGAAGACTTCAGATTAGAGACACGATAGTAAATCGTAGCTCACATATGCATAACAACCTCATTTGGCTGTAAATTGAAGATTGATACAGTAAGAGGAAACAAAAAATTTGGTATCGAGCGATCAGGCATCTGAGTTTCTTTCAAGAATAAGAGGATAGGTCTAAAAGAAGAGAGGTGGTGTTCAACAAAATTGAAAATTGTATTGAACACCACAAATGTTGCAGAAATTAATGAGGAAAATAGGCCATGCACTAGGGCAAGTCGGAAGTAAAGTCTTGGCGGTACCAAAACTATTTCACCTATCATTAGTTTTGTTTACCAAAATAATTACAAAATAACTAGGTGTATTACAGATAGTAGGAAACCTATATTTTATGGTCATTGAATATTTTCAATCTTGTTTCAACCTTCATGAGTTCAGTAAAAAAAATTGTTATGGTATCGGTCTTGGTGTTAAAATTATTGGTATCTCTCCATCCCTAATATATATATATATATATATATATATATATATATATATATATATATATATATATATATATATATATATATATATATATATATATATATATATATATATATATATATATAAGATGCAGTATTGAATTTTAAGAACCACAAATAGAATTTACTCATAGTTGACTTGCAGCTATTCACCATGTTGTTTTATTTATTTTCCACCATTTTAGAATAATGATAAAAATGAATCAGTTACAAGTGATGTTGCTGGACAAGCAGTAGTTGAAAATGAGGCTCATAAGGTGTTCACCAAGGCGGATTCGGATGACAGAGCATCAGTTTTTAACAAGTATTTATAGTCTTTGATTTTATTATATTATTATTATTATTATTTATTATTATTATTATTATTTTTTTTAAATTATTGAAAAGAGGTAAGAGAAGACAAAAACCTAATTGAAAGTGATCTAAGATAATAGATCCCTAAACATTCTTTTCAATATATATATATATATTATATATATATATATATATATATATATATATAAATATATATTATATTATATTAATAATATATATATATATATTATATATTATATATATATATATTATATATATATTTATATAACACTTTTCTTACTTACTTTTTTCCTTGGCCTTCCTCACTGGAAGGGCCACACTGCCTTCAGGAAATCCGCACGGCCGCCGGCCGTACCAAAGGTCTCTCAGAGAGGTGATGTGATGGAGGGTTCTCTGTGTGTAAGGGAGGGGCATCTCAGAAGGAAGTGTTCCGTTGTGCCTGGTTCTTACATACATCTTTGACATATTTGGGATAGTGTGTTTTGTATATTGAACTATGTTTGTATGCTTGTAGGTTAGGGTGGTGGCCTGACTTTAATCTGGATAGGGTAATTTGGGTTTTGCGTGGTAATGTGTTCTGTGTATTTGCTATGTCAGGGGGTTGTTCGTTGAGAAGATGATTTGGTTGACAGGTGTTGAGATAATTAGTGCTGTGATGGTGTGTATGTGTTTGATTAGTGGTGTGTTGTTTGCAGTAGGTGGAATGGTTCTGAATATATTACTGTAGTATAGGGCAGGGGATGATGTAGGTAATTTTAGACGGTGTCTTGTGTGGTCTTGTAGGGTATAGTGACAAGGGTGTGATATCTCTAGGGTGTTTGTATAGAATTGGGTTCCTATCATGTCTAGGTGAACACTGATCAGTAGTATTTTTGTTTCTTCGTATAAATGCTGAATTGGAGTGGTTCTAGTGCAACCTGTGAAGATTCGAAGAGCGGTATTTTTTGTTGTTGTTGTTGTTGTTGTTGTAATTTCTCTGTGTTTGAGGGGGAGGTGCAGGGTACCAGGCTGGAGATGCGTAATTAAGTGTTGGTCTGATGAACTGTTTGTATGCTATGATGAGGGTGGTTAGTTCGTTACTGAAATTGTTATGTGACAGTGTTTGAATGATGTTTAATTTCCTGTTTGCAGTGTTGGTTATGTTTTGGATGTGTTTTGAGAATGTGAAGTGTGTGTCATATGTGAGGCCTAGGATCTTTGGAAATTTATTTAAAGGAATGAGGGTATTATTTAGTTTTTACGTGGGGGTAGTGGTGTCTATGTTAATAAGAGTGATTGAGGATTTTTCGAGGGAAGCCGTCATACCGTTTGATTTTAGCCATGTTTCCAGTTGTTGGATGTATGATGGAGTGAGTGTGATGGCTGTGAGTTATGGAAAGGGTTTTGTATCCGTAATGGATATATCGTCGGCATATGTTATTAGTTTTATGTCTGGAGTTTGTGGGGTGGGTAGGTCTACTGTGTTAAGGTTGAATAATAGACGGGAATAGGATGGCTCCCTGTGGGACACCATTTCTTTCAGTTTTACTGTTTTTGAAAGATGGTTTTTGTTGGAGACTTGAGCTGTACGATCGGAGAAGGAAGTTGAATATCCATTTCTTATAATTGTTGGGTATAGGTGAGTGTAGGATTTTTTGTATGAGGTTATGTTTAGGGACTGTATCAAATGCTTTGTTGATGTCGATGGCAATGAGTACGGTCCTGTGGGATGGTTTTTTGTTCAGGCCATTTATTATGTTTTGAGAGATAGTGGTGAGGGCCTTGGTGGTTGAGTGGAATTTCTTGAATCCGTGTTGAACTGTGGGGTTTGCATGAGTGGTTGGATTTTTGAATGAATGAGTTTTTCTAAGAGTTTGCATATATAAATATATATATGGAAGATTAATAAAATTAAAACCAACTAAAAATTCCCCTTGAAATTTTGAATAAAAGAAAAGTATGTGTGAGAACCGGGTGGAGAGTTGGAAAAAAGAAATATGGCAAAAAAAGAGTGAAAAAAATTTTTTTTTCTTTTATATTAGGTTGTAAAAGTTAGTATTGCTTATGAAATGTTATATTAAAATGTTAACAGGAAATGGTTCTTTAGATTAAATTTGGAATAGGTTTCGGGATATTACAAATTAAAGTTTGTTAGAAATTGTACATTTAGTAAACTTAAGGTACTAGTATTTATATTATTCCTTGAAAGAGATGGATGAAAAAAAAAAAAAAAAATCACCAAGTTTATATATATATATATATATTATATAATATATATATATTATTATATATATATATATATATATATATATATTTATATATATAAGTAACTTTGCCACCACTCATTGGCAAGGCCCCTTTCAAGGAATGGGCAAAAATCTTAGACAAAAAAAAGCCTACCCAAACCCAAGCCTAACATAAATCTTTCAGGTGAGAGCAGATGGAGGCCTTAAAGAGAGGAAGATTAAATACAAGAGGAAAAACAAAATGTAGGGTGTTACACAGAGCAAGTGAATGGAAAGAAGGAGGCACTACAAAGAGCAAACCTGGAGTTTCCAATATTCACACAAAATTCATGCGAAAGCATGACATCCCTTGTGCTACGAGGGCCACGCAGTGGTGGTGGAATGTTATAGAGGTCAGTTTTTCATACGCCTGCTGCTGTAGTTAGCATCTATGGAAAAGAGATAGTGTCCAGCATTGCGTCGCAGAAATAAAGGGTCAAGGAAGCTTGAAAGTTAGGAGCAGTTTGTAGTTCTTTTAACCTTGGACTCAACCCTATCCAAAAGAAAGGTGTAACCGAAGCTCCTCCACATGTGAGAATGTTACTCCATACAAGGGCGGATAAGATCTTTATATAATTGGAGCAACTGTTAGGAAGAAAAAAATTCCCACAACCTGAACAGGGCTCCCAGTTTCCTTGAACCAACATTAGCAACCTTTGTGCTATGAGGTTTCCAAGATCAATTATTGCTTATGTTTAGACCAAGAATGTTGTTCACGGGGGAGACGTTAGAGGAGATAGGAGAGTTGAAAGATGATGTTGAG
>SEYY01019624.1:0-2500 GCA_009176605.1 Armadillidium nasatum
TATATATATATAATATATATATATATATATATATATATATATATATATATATAGCTAAAAAAATAAAATACTTGGTAATTATTCATGACAAGAAGAAATTGCCTTGGCAATTAACTGAATGTTTATTTTTCTTACCTTTTGTTTATCACTCCTTTCAATATTTAATTAAGCTACCAAAGGCATACTAAGAAGTTCTTGACGAGATTCAATTTCCGCTTTTATTGGATGACAGCGGCATTTAAAAGGACTATGAATCGAAAATTAATTAAATGAGCAAATAATATATATATATATATATATATATATATATATATATATATATATATATATATATATATATATATATATATAATATATATATATATATATATATATATATATATATATATATATATATATATATATATATATATATATATATATATATATATATATATATATATATATATATATATATATATATATATATATATATATATATATATATATATATATATATATATATATATATATATATATATATATATATATATATATATATATATATCATCACCGGAGGTGGGCATAAGCGCAAATAAAGCGCAATTTGCGCTTTTGCGTTTGCGTGAAATTTCGAAAATGTGCTCTTTTGCATTTGCGCTTAACAACTTTTTTAAGAGCGCAAAAGCGCAAATTTGCGCTCTATCTAAATATCTGCTTGAAGAACACGATGCCCTTTGCCTACTTAAACATCACCGTTGCATTTAATACACATTAAACATCTTGGCTACTAGGGATGTTTCGAAAGTTCTTCGCTGGTCCTCTGGTGCCAAGGATCCATTTAATAAGACATTTGCCAAAGCACAGGCATTGTGGAATGACCAAAATAGGAAAACTACAACTGCTGCGAGAATCAAGAAGGAGTTGGGAACAAAGCTTAAAACACCAAGTATTACTCGCTGGAACTCTCTATTCGATTCTACGAAATCAACAACATTTGTATGGAACAAAAGCCTTGTCTTGCAGTATTTAATAAAACTGATAAAGAGGTTAGGTTAGGTTAGGTTACATAGCCAAAACGAGCCATTTTTAACACTTTTTGGATTTTGGACCAATTGTTAGGACCAAAAGCTGAGGACAGGGTAATACTAGCCTGTCCTCTGTGATAAAAAAAAAAATTATAAATAGTGTACATATGTTAGGTTAGGTTAGGTTAGGTTAGGTTAGGTGCCCATCCTTCCATCCCCACTTACCCTCCTCCTTGTTTTCTTGAGCGTTCTTTTTTCTTAGTAGAAAATTGTAAAAAGCAGCAAAGGAATTACATATTATCAAAATTATTAATTTAACATATTCAATAATATGCAATTCCATCATGTTTTTTTTGTTCTTTATTTCTCAGGAACATATAGAATAAGGCATGGAAAAATATTACAAAGATTTAAGTAGCAGTAGAAGCAGTCAGGTTTTTTAGGGTGATAAATGACTATGTAATCATAGCCAACATCTTACCCATATAAATCAATACAATATCTAACATTAATAGCATAATTAACATCCGTAAATTCTCGATCATTAAATTCATAAAAGGAAGCCATTTGATATTTACTATACGAAACTGTTAAAGTTTCAGTAGAAAATAATTTTGAATTACCAGCTATAACGGCTATAGATTGTTTGTCAACAAACATCCTTATCTTAGGTTTACATTTTAAAACTCTAGTAAATGAACGACTAGGAGCATGCTTTACAGAAGAACTTTTTGATTTAACAATCTCAATACCATAATCAGTAAACTGATCAGAATTAAAACAAGACTTAAGATAAGGTGCATGAGGTTTCTCAAGATCATTAGCAGTAGTTTAACACATAACATCAATAACAATATACTTAACATTATACCATTAATATAATTGAATATATTTTTGCTTTGGCCAACTTAATCGGTTTAAATTTAAATCAACACTAAAAGCAGTATTAATACTAAATGATTTAACATTTTCATGAGTGAAACATATATTATGATGAGTGGTTTTGGTATACATACGAAGAATCATAGATCTATTTAGACTGTGGAACCTCGGTCTCTTCATCGATGATCGATATGACTTTCCTCGCCGCGAAGGGAAACGTCTCTTGTATTTTCTGCGTCGATACATTATTGTCAGCTCTCTCAATATACTATGAATATCCCAACGATCTTCAGATAATTTTGATTTATCAGGATAGAAATTTGTAAAGACTATTATGGGCAGTGACTCGAAAGACGCTATAGCTCCTTCATACTTGCCACTCATTATATAACCATTTTTACAATGTTCAAGAGTCTGGTAATTGGATTCGTTGGCGTTTTGGGGAGTAACATCAAAGGCAATGCCGTTGAACTTGGGTTGGAACAAAGCAACCAAGTCGCGTGTGGAGGTGACACCATCACTTAAAAAGCATTCATAACACACGCGAAGATCTAAATAATGACGCCTATTGCTGTTAGGCTAGATATGTTGCAGGATGAGAAGGATGGGTA
>SEYY01019624.1:12500-17500 GCA_009176605.1 Armadillidium nasatum
AAAAATCTACGATATAGACTGATGTCCGGATGATGTTACATCATTATATGTCAAAATATATGGTTGTGCGACCACCCTACCCCTCGTACAATATCCCCCCTCCTGAAAAATTAAAAAAATAAATAACAATACTTCTTCTTTCTTTTCACATTATATCAGAGGCTGATAATAAGGTATGAGACATATTCTTACATAAGCAAACATCAAAGTCATACACACAAATCAACAATACTTATAAATTTCAACCCTTTATTGTTACTTTAGACTTTACACTTATTATAATTTTTATATATAATATATAATATATATATATATATATATATAATATATATATATATATATATATATATATATATATATATATATATATATATATATACGTTAGGTATGATTACATTAAGTATAAAAGAAAGTTATTAACGTATAAATTTCAAAAAATAAGCAAGCAAACGATCGAGCGAACTTCTTAACATTTACAATTTTATATATATTACCTCTGGTGGGCGAATCCAAAGGCCTGCTTAATTTCCACCAGAGTTAGAGAAAAACCGAAATTCTGCTCAAATTAAATACAAACATTTTCATTAGGACCATTGTTTTTTGCTGTTGAATTCCTTAAGTTTTTTTCTGTACTGCATTACAATCAAAATATACTCATGTCTGTTTTCACATCCAATTCTTACTTGTGACGCTTGTGTAACTACATTTACTGCATGCTCTACACCATGGCTGTGGCATGGAGAAACCTTTCATTGTAATTATTATTATTAAAACAATTGTTAATTGGTTTGCAAATTGTTTTTTTCATCAATTATCAAATCCTTTAAGGCAGGTGGCTGTGTGACTGTTCCTTTTCCCAATCAATCATGTTTGAATGACCATCTGCATTAAAGTTTAGTGTTTTTGACAGTTCAAGAATTTTTGCATTGGAATTCCTTGCTCTAGCTTGAATAATTCGTTGAAAAACTAAATTTCTTATCTCTTTTCCTGCATCCGCCAACTTTTCAAGTAATACATTCTCAGGATGAGCAAAGTACAAGTGGTTTCTTAATACAAGTTAAGAAAAATTTTTGGTCCTGATGTTTGTGCATCAAATGAAAGTTTGTTTACGTGTAAGAGACAAATTAACCACTATTTCGGTCTTTCCAGATATATTTCAATCAGTCTCAAAACTCCACCAACTCTTCCAGTGTTAACTGGAATTCATTGCAAAGAATAGCTTTAAGGGAAATCACTATATTAGAATCAATAAAGAAAGTTATTATTTCATCTGTAATACATTGAGCCATGGCAGGAATCTGGTGTAACATGAGTCATGTAAATATCATCTGGTTCTTTTATAATAACATAATGTTCTTCCAATTCAGCTCCATCTTTTCATTTAGTTTGATCTTTTCTGCCGTCAAATCCAATGCACTCAATGTCTTTCTTTTTGCCATTCTTTTTTAATTTCTTCTCTCTTCCAACATTTTTTCTAGCCAACATATTACTTTCATTCAATATCCCCATATTCTTTAAAGTGCTTGAATTGACAATATTAGAAGAGGCCCTATAGCTAACACAAAACCTGTCAACTGTTATCGCTAAATATTTAAATACGAATTTATTCTAAGAATTTTCTCGAAGTTCAAATTCGGTAAGAAATTCTTCATCATTTCCGCTTTCCTCTATTTCCAATGTCTCATCTTCCCTAACATCAAAGTTTAATCCTGTTATTGGATGAAGCGCCATAAATTTCTATGGCTCGGGTACTGATTCTGCTGCTGCCACAACCACTACTTCTGCCGAGACTTATAATAGATTCAACATTTAACCTTTCCAATTTTTCTTGCGTCCTTCTTCTCACACCTGTTACTGTTTTATCAATTATCCAAAGTTAATTTTTCCTTTGTTTTTGACCTACAGAGGAATTTCATTCCCATTGGTATTCTAATTTTGCATCTACAGTGATATCTTTCCGGTTTTTTATTCACAAGTTTCAAGAGCAAAAATCAAACATCTTTTATGATTTTACTTCACTTTCAAACTCATCTTTAAGTATTTTGTCGGATCTTATTTTTAGTTTTGAAGCTGATTCCATAAGTCTCTGACTAAATATATTCCACCAAGTGTTATGGTTGGAAATGAAAACTTTCTCCAGATGGATTCCACGTTCCTTGCAACAATACCATAACTATCCTTAGCCGTTACCGAACCTTTCGAAGGTACTTGCACTCTATTGGTAACACATCGATAATGCCTAATAATAGCCCGATACACAGCTTTTGTAAGTAAGCAAGTCAAAGGAAGTAGAGAAAAGTTGATAAAAGGAGTGTGTTCCAGATATTACCAGTAGAGTAAATGTAAGATGAAAGTTTTGTTGGTTAGAAAGGGAGAATTGAGTATCTGTGGCATTGAAAACGACCATTTTCTCTCTCTGCCCCAATTTGAATTAAAAGTTATTTGCTCCAAGGCCACCCTCCAAGAACAAATTCCATATAAAGAGCAAGCTCCTGGGGTAGGAGGAAGAAATTATGAAGGTATCTAAACACTCCGAACCTCTTAAAGCTTGTTTAGAAAGAGAAGTAATGTGATCTTTCCAAGAAAGATCACGAAAATCACAAATCACCAAGAATATTTAGGGCAGTCTAAAGTTTGAGTTGTGTGATTTTGAAGAAGATACCTTCTTAGTGTTAAGCTCAGACAGAGCAGAAATGACGTCTTTAGAAGAAACTGTTTTGCTAAACATAAATAAGTTAGGGATGGAATTAGAAGATAATTAAAAGTTTTGGGATCGTAGAAGAGAAACAAGCCATCAGTTCTTTTACTTTTTCCTCCCGGTATATCATACGGCTACGTCGGATGATCTCCCTGCTCATTGAAATATTGCAGACATCATGTCCAAGACTAGCAGCAAAAGGTTGCAAAATATGAGCAATTTCTCGATTTAATGTCCGTGTTTGATCAAGACTGGCAGCAATATCCGTTGTCATGATCGATTTCTTTCTTAATCTTTTTACCAGGATATGAATCTGATTTCTGACTCCGGTAGGAACTCTCAAAGTTTCTTTGCTGATTACGATGTTCTAGATCTACTAACTTATTATCTTTTCCTTCCATTCATCCTGGTCTTCCATTATGCCGTTGAGCTATTTATAAGAAAGCTTTGTCTTCTTCGTTCTTAATGAGTTGAAGAGCATCAGCGTAAGTAACGTCAAATAGGTCATTCAGATTATCCACGAATGACTTTCCTTTAAGCTGTTGGGTAGCTGACTGTCGAATGCGATTTTTGAGAAACGCTCTCCACTCTTGATGTACTTTCTCGACATGTTTAATACAGTTGTAATCTGCTGAAGTTGGAATCCTTGCTTTGTTCCAGAATTGAAATATTTCTTTTATTACTTCTGTTGCTGACTGGTAGATCGATTACTTTTCATTGTAGTGGAGATAGAAAAATCGTCTTAGCATTTCCCCCTTGGAAGGAAGTTTAGCATCAAGCATTTGTTCTAAAGGCTCAACAATTAGCCATACCATTGTTTTAGCACCAGTATTTACTGCTATTAGATAATAACGTAAATATATTATGGATTATCAATAGCAGATTACAATAGAAGTACTTTAGAATTTACGATATTTTTTGAGTTTCGTCTTTTCGTACATGCTTGGTCGTGTTCTTTTCCGCTTTCTGAATTCTTGCAAGTTTATTTCGGTTTAAAATTTGTTGTATTTTCAGTTTTCAGACTCTCGAATCCAATTGACTTTTCAATGTTTCGAAGCGGCTTTTATTGGTTTGTTGAGAGACTTATGCAAGAACTTTACAAGCACAAACATTGACTTAAATATTTACAAATGTTCTTAACTCTGGGAATTTAATTTTAATACATTTATGAAAGTTTTCCTGTTACATTTTAACATATATATATATATATATATATTATATATTATATATATATATATATATATATATATATAATATATATATATATATATATATATATATATATATATATATATATATTATATATTAATATTCATATATTAATATATTATATATATATATATATATATATATATATATATATATATATATATATATATATATATATATATATATATATATATATATATAATATATATATATATTATATATATATATATATATATATTATATATATTATATTATATATATATATGTATATATATATATATATATATATATATATTATATATATATATATATATATATATATATATATATATATATATATATATATATATATATATATATATATATATATATATATATATATATATATATATATATATATATATATATTATATATATATATATATATATATAATATATATATATATATATATATATATATATATATATATATATATATATATATATATATATATATATATATATATATATATATATATATATATATATATATATATATATATATTATATTTATTTATATTTTACAGAACGCCACCACTCACAGGCAGAGCCCTTTTCAAGGAGGGGCACACACACATGCACAAAGCTCATTCAAACACACACACACACCTAACGCACAGCCCTCAGGTGGGCGCAGACGGAAGCCTTGAAGAGTGGAAGATTAAATACAGGAGGAAAAATAAATGATGGTAGAGAGTTCCACAGAATAGAGGTGGCTGGAAAGAAGGAGGTACCACAACGGGCTAGCCTGGGATTTCTACGTCCACACAAAATTGGTGCGAAGCAGGGCACCCCTTGTGCAACGAGGACGACGCAACGGTGGAGGAATGCGAGAGGCCAATTCCCTCGAGCACCTGCCATTGTAGTACCTGTAGAAAAGAGATAGCGCGCCAACGTCACGTCGCAGAGACAGAGGGTCAAGTGAGTTTGAAAGTAGGGGACAGTTTATTAATCTCTTAGCTTTTGACTCAACCCTATCCAGAAGAGAGGAGGAGCCGGAGCCCCCCCAAATGTGAGAACAGTACTCCATACAAGGGCGAATAAGACCCTTATA
>SEYY01019624.1:25000-30000 GCA_009176605.1 Armadillidium nasatum
TTATTATTATTATTATTATTAT
This sequence comes from Armadillidium nasatum, assembly GCA_009176605.1. Classification (NCBI taxonomy): domain Eukaryota; kingdom Metazoa; phylum Arthropoda; class Malacostraca; order Isopoda; family Armadillidiidae; genus Armadillidium; species Armadillidium nasatum. The sequence continues at coordinate 25,023 of SEYY01019624.1, forward strand.
TATTATTATTATTATTTCAATTAATAATATTTTTTATTATTATTCATAATATATTACTATTATTATTATTATTATTATTATTATTATTATTATTATTATTTATTATTATTATTATTATATATATATATATTATATATATATATATATATATATATATATATATATATATATATATATATAAAATTAGCAACTTATTGTCTGTATTATTATTATACATAAAAATATATACGGCAAAAATAATATGTTTAAAAGCAAAATAACTTAGAGGTAAGAGAAAAGAGATGTTTAAAGAAATAATGAATTTATGACTCTGCATTGTAATGTCAATTTCACCATAGTATGAAAATAAAAAGAAAAAAATTTATGTTATGAACGTCTGGCTAAAGATATTTTGCAAGGAAATGACGTAGAACTGATTTCAAATATTTTTATTCTTTGATTCGTTTATCGATTTAAATCTACCAATTTTTATTCAACTGAGGTCGAGTATGGGGGAAATACTATTTCGAATATATATTAGTCGTTTCTTCGTTTATTTGAATTTGGAAGTATCAAACAACGTCTACCGTGGCTCAAACGGTAGAGTGATTGACTCACGTGCTTGAGAGCGTCGGTTCGATCCCACTTGGGGATCCTAGGTATATACAACCAAAGAAAGTTTCTCTCTTCGTATAGGGAAATGCCGGTGAGATGTGAACTTAAAAGAAATAAAAATTTAAAAAAAGACAAATAAAAAACGTATGTCATAATTTATTTTAGATAAAAATGCTATTCGATTTTATTACTTTACATATATTTATACTTTGGTTTGATTAATTAATGTATTCATATTTAATGTGAAGAGGAACATACAGAAATCGGAGAGAGTTTTTTTTTTATTAAATGAAATAAGTATATAATAAAATAAAATAAAATAAAATGAAGTAAAAGAAAAAAATTCACAATAGTGTGCAAAATATGAATACAAATATATATATTTTTAGCAGAGGGCTTCCTTCTGTGGTGACGAATTCGTCAAAAGAGCCCAAATTTTGTTTCAAACATTTTAAATTACATACAAAGGTAAAATATCTTTTTAAACACGAAATGTACAAATGTACTACATCAAAAATTATAAAATCTATTTAGTTTACTGTATATATAGATACATATTAAAAAAAATTAATAATAACAGTAATTACGAGAGTGTTAATAATTAATAATACAAAGAATAAAAATTATATTAATTATAATACCAGTAATAAGAGAAATAATAATAATAATAATAATAATAATAATAATAATAATAATAATAATAATAATAATAATAATAATAATAATAATAATAAATAATAATAATAATAATAATAAATAATAATAATAATAAATAATTATAATAATAATAATAATAATAATAATAATAATAATAATAATAATAATAATAATAATAATAATAATAATAATAATAATAATAATAATAATAATAATAATATTACTAAAATTAAAATAATGAGATCAAACAGTAATGATAGTTACGATGATAATTTACTACTATCAGCATCATTATCACAAATAATTGTAACTAATAGGCTGCTTAAAGAAGATGCGTACATAAGTACGCTCTAGTATTTTAATGATAAATATTTTTTTATGGCTTTCCTAAAATCACTAGTGTGAGTGATTGCTTATTGTTTATAGGGAGACTGTACCACTCATCGATGCCCTTGTATGAGATGGCCCTCCGAGATTTAGTTAGAAAGTATTTTGCTGTCTAGGAATTTGTGCTTCAAAGATTGGTAGTTCTCACAGTTTGTTTTGTATAATTAGGTTAGTTAACAGTTGATTCGCACTTCCATTTATGACTTTAAAGATGTGGTTACTTAAATAATAATAATAATAATAATAGTAATAATAATAATAATAATAATAATAATAATAATAATAATAATAATAATATATAATAATAATAATAATAATAATAATAATAATAATAATAATAATAATAATAATAATAATAATAATAATAATAATAATAATAATAATAATAATAATAATAATAATAATAATAATATTATTATTATTATTATTATTATTATTATTATTATTATTATTATTATTATTATTATTATTATTATTATTATTATTATGGGTAGGATCCAAGAAAGATAAAAATTTGGAAATTAATTACAATTAATTCTTTACTGAAATTTTCGTCAATGGGTTATTCAAAGCTGATAATATGAAATTACTTTGGTTAAAGTGGTTAAAGATTGGAAGAAAAGGAATAGTGGCTTTAATAAAGAGAAAAGTAGAGGATGAGTCATGGAAAGAGAAATAGGAAATTAATTAAGCATAATTTCGAAAATTTGAAATGCTATAAGGCAGAAAATTGTGTTTTTAATATGTGAAAGAATTGAGGGATTTTGAAGAGGGAAAAATATTTATAATTTCGCAATGGTAGAAATGTATTAAACTTGGTAGTATATTTGAAAAAGAAAGTTTACAAAGATAATATTGTTAAGACAAATAGAATGTTCACTTCCATCATCTTTCTGAATCTGAAAAATTCTTTCTACACCAACATTTCAAGATTTAGAAGCAGTAGCATCCTGTAAAATTCATATACTTGATTGACTAGTGACAAATATGCAAAACTCTCTGTAATATGCGTTTTCAATGGAACCTTCAAATTAAAGTTGCTTTGGTAAATTGATAGCACACTACTGAAGAAAATAGATATTGGTTGCCGAAAAAGTGAAATTACCAGAAACACTCGGTATCATTTTCTTCTGACAGCAGAATACTGTCTCTCTTTCTGATAGAACTGCAAAATTTGATAAAATTTGTTTGCTTCTATCTTGAATCATTTTACTTTTTAACTTTTTCTCGTTTTCCTAGTCTTCCAAATCATCGTAATTGTAATTTCTTTAAAAGAAGTGATTTTTTCACTCCTTCACTTTCTTTCCTTCTTTCTTTCTTTCTTTCTTTCTTTTTTCTTTCTTTCTTTCTTTCTATCTTTCTTTTTTTCTTTATTTATTTCTTTCTTTCTTTCCTTTTTTCCCTCTACTCTCTCTCAGAAAAGAACTTTTTTGGAGTTCTTCCTCCTGTGATTTTTAAAACTTTTAATTTAATTCTTCCTTCATGCCATGATAATCTATTTTACTTCTGACATTTACTACAACATTTCTCTCCAGTTGAAAACATCTGTTCATTCAACATGGTCCGAAAAGGTATGGACCCCTCTTAACCACCCTTCTGATAACACTCTTTATCTAAGTTTTCGAATCTTTCTGTTGCAGAAAGATTTGGAAGCATCCAAAATCTTCTATAATAAACTTAATTCAGATAGCCAATATGATTTCCTTTAGAAACAATTCGTCATGTGATTTTTTCACTTGTTCTTCCATTCTTGAACCTCTTCTCTTCTACATGCAGAATAAATTTTTCCGTTGCTCTGGAAACATCATAAACATTTTCAAAAAGATTTTGATTTCCAAACCTCCCTTTTTCTGTACTATTCCTTTTCACTGATTTATGGTTTGATTTCCTTTCATGTAACTCTATAGTGGATGTTGTAAACAGCTACCTTTTTTCCTTTAAATTAATTAATGGTCGTGCTGGTATTTTAAGGTTCTTTCCCAACCTCTTACCCACTTTCTACTGTTCGCTAAGAACGTTCAGTTTGTCACTTCATTGCCTGTCCACTCCTATGCAGAGAACTCTACCCTAAATGACTCATTTATTTTATTTTGAAAAACAAAGTAATTACTTTTAGAAAAGAAAGTTGTTTGACCTTGAACTGATCTCACAAATCTAGTACAGTTGCACGCACTCAACTCTTCTTAAAATGTTTTTGTTTCATAAACTTTCCCGCTATCACTGATCTCCAAAATATCTTTCTCAAAATAGAATCGCTTCTTCACTCTCTCAACTATAAAGGAACACTGCTGTTCCGAAATCTTCTCCAATGAAAAAAACTCGGAAGATTTAATTTTCCAAACATTCTTATTCTAACATTATCTACTTCTCTTTATTCCGACTTAAGCGCTATGTTCATTACTTCACGTTTATAACCTGTGAGGCCTGAAAAACATACTTTTAATTACTCACTTCCATTGACTTATGCCCTTTCAAATGTCGCATTTCGGAACACGTTTCATAATCGCCAATCTCATCTGCTTTCAGCGGCGTTTTTTTTATAACTTTGCCCTCTGACTTTTCTTACCAAAGATCATACGTACGTGCATACATACATTCATATATATATATATATATATATATATATATATATATATATATATATATATATATATATATATATATATATATATATATATATATATATATATATATATATATATATATATATATATATATATATATATATATATATATATATATATATATATATATATATATATATATATATATATATATATATATATATATATATATATATATATATATATATATATATATATATATATATATATATATATATATATATATATATATATATATATATATATATATATATATATATATATATATATATATATATATATTATATATATATATATATATATATATATATATATATATATATATATATATATATATATATATATATATATATATATATATATATATATATATATATATATATATATATATATATATATATATTATATATATATATATATATATATATATATATATATATATATATATATATATATATATATATATATATATATATATATATATATATATATATATATATATATATATATATATATATATATATATATATATATATATATATATATATATATATATATATATATATATATATATATATATATATATATATATATATATATATATATATATATATATATATATATATATATATATATATGATTCGGCCGTCGTCGAGAGTAGATGTGCCTAAAAGTAGATGGGAAAAGAAAAGCGAGAAGAATCAGAAAGAAGATTG
>SEYY01019624.1:37500-40000 GCA_009176605.1 Armadillidium nasatum
ATCAATAATAAAATAAATAATAATAATAATAATAATAATAATAATAATAATAATAATAATAATAATAATAATAATAATAATAATAATTAATAATAATAATAAATTTATTTAAAAGAATATTAAATTTTAAAAATAATATTATTATTATTAGTATTCGTTGCAAAAATAATATCCGTATGAGAGAAAGACAACAATAAGAATTAGGAATACGAGGCCCTGACTTTACAGGTTATTCTAAAATGTACATTTTAAGCATGTAAATAACTTGCTAATTTTCAAAGGTCAAGTTAATTGTTTTTAGAACAAATACATTAAAAGAAGTTATATTAATGACCTAACTGCTGCAAAGATTTTAAAGTAAAAGTTGTTTATTTTGAATTGAATAATAATTTAAGTCCATTGGTTTATATATATATATATATATATATATATATATATATATATATATATATATATATATATATATATATATATATATATATATATATATATATATATATATATATATATATATATATATATATATATATATATATATATATATATATATATATATATATATATATATATATATATATATATATATATATATATATATATATATATATATATATATTATATATATATATATATATATATATATATATATATATTATCTTCTCGGGTGGGCAAAAGCCGGAGACCTACCAAATTCCACAGGAGTTGGAAAAAACCTATCTTGGTCGATGGGGGCCGACATTTCCAGATACACGGCGTATGAAAGTATACTTTACCAGTAGAGTACATGTACGATTGAGCATAGCGGTTAAGTCTAGAGTCTGACAGTTGGACAGAGAAAGGATGAGGCTGTATAGAATGGAGTGTCGCACGAGCTCTTCTCAATGAAGGAAGTATGCGACAACAGAGTTCAGAAAAGCAGTGTCCGTTGTAATGGCGATAGTAAGAGAGAGTGAAGCAACAATTCGAAGGGCAGATAGGGATTGGAGAGAGTTAATAAGAGCAGGAGAGTTGATGATATGAAAAACCCTAAACACCACCTTCTCAAGGAGAGCTGTATGGGTGGAACCACGCCAGATGTGTTAAGCATACTTCATACAGGGGCGAGCAACACCCCTATAGAGAGCAAACAACTGGGTTGGCGTGAAGTAATTTTAAAGGAGCCTTAGAACACCCAACCTCCTAGAAGCTTGTTTAGAAAGAGAAGAAATGTGATCTTTCCAAGAAAGATAACGAGAAAAGTATACGCCGAGAATATAAAGAACAGATGAAGGTTTGAGTTGTGTTTTCGAAGAAGATTTCACAGTTGTGTGGAAAATTGTGTCGAGTGGAGAGATGGAGGAACTGAGTATTTGAGGCATTGCAAGCAACGATGTTTTCTCTACCTCAATTGGAAATACGTGAAAGATCAGAGGTTAGTTGCTACTAGGCTACCCTTCTCGAGTCTGTCAACTGCTGTTGATAATAAGTTTTGTGCCAGACTCTATCGAAGGCTTTCGATATGTCCAGCGCAGCAGCAAAATATTCACCGAAATGCCGAAGAGCAGAGGACCAAGAGTCAGACAGAAGGGACAGAAGAACACCAGCAGAGCGTTTCTTACGAATGACATATTGGCGATCAGAGATAAGATTAGAAGAATTGAGATTTTTCCAATTCTTCCTGTTAAGGATAAATTCGAAAACTTTAGAGAGAAAGGAGGTTAAAGAAATGTGGAGATAATTAGAGAGTTGAGAGGGGTTCCCCATTTTCGGCAAAGGCTGAATAAGCCCACGTTTCCATCAAAAATGAAAGGTCGAAGTAGAAAGACAAAGGCGAAATAATTTACCAAGGCAGGGTGCAAGCTTGGAAGCACAAGTTTTGAGAACCACAGGAGGGATACCATCGAGACCATACGCCTTCTTAGTATTAAGCTCACAGAGAGATATATAGAGATAGAGAGAGAGAGAGAGAAGAAATGACGTTTTTAGAAGAAATTCTAATTTTAGGCATAAATGAGTTAAAAGGGGTTGAAGGAGGAGGTATAGTTCCGGGAACGTCTAAAGTTGAATTAGAGGCAAAAGTATGAGCGAAGACTACAGCTTTAGAAGAAGGTAAAACAGCAGTTGTTCCGTCAGAAGATACTAGAGGAGGGAAAGAGGAAGAAGCAAAGCTAGAGTTGACAATTTTTGCTAAATGTCAGAAAGAACGTGAAGAAAAGGAACCAGAAAGATTTTTGCATTTTCTACAGAGAAAAGAGTTTTTAATGTTACGAAGGATACGTTTTGCAAGATTCCGGGATGAATTATAAGTTGTGTGAGTTTCTGAAGTTTGAAGACGATGGTAATCCCTGAAGGCAACATCTCTGCGGCGGTTAGCGCGAGAACAAGCAGAGTTAAACCAAGGCTTGTTAGGTTTAGAAGAAGGGAAAAAATGGAATGTACGCCTCCATGTCAGAGAGAATCACCTCAGTAATGCTTTCTGCACACTCCGAGGAACCCCTCCCACGGAAGAAATAATCATTCC
>SEYY01019624.1:45000-47500 GCA_009176605.1 Armadillidium nasatum
GGTCATTAATTAGGTATCACAATTAACGGATTAAGGGGATTAACCTAATTAATTATGAGACTGCCCGGATAATGGAGATTAAAATAGACCCTGGCAAGAGTGGGGGTAATTTCCCCTCAATTCCATTCATTTTCCTCAATTTTCCTTCATTTTCCTTCATAAAAGGACTTAGGAAAGAACGAGAGGTTGAAACTAGCCTGAAACTTGAACCCCCTCCAAAAATTGGACCACACGATTCTCTCTCTCTCTCTCTCTCTCTATATATATATATATATATATATATATATATATTATATATATATATATATATATATATATATATATATATATATATATATATATATATATATATATATATATATATATATATATATATATATATATATATATCAGAGGTGGGCGCGCAAATTTTAAACTTTAGAGCGCAAACGCAAAAGCGCAAATTCGCAAAAAATTTTGTCCGCAAATGCAAAAGCGCAAATGTCAGCAAATCAAAATATTTTTTAAAGCGCAAATTTAGGAGCGCAAAAAAAAAAAAAAAAAGAAAGCGCAAATATGTAAAGATGAATTATTTTTATATTTTATTTGAAAGATGCAAATATATAACAAAAAATGAGAAAGATTTTAATCTTATTTATTCAATTATCTATGATCTCTTCCTCCTCGTAGCTCTCCTCTTGCATTCTAAACAGGGTCATATTCCCTTTCATAAAGATAAATTTTTCAAAATTGCTGGATGCCATGGCTGCCCTCTTTGGTCTTAGAATGTCAGAGCCTTGACTAAACAACCTCTCCACGTCCGCTGAGCTGGCTAATGGGATATTATACTTAATAAACAAGTCCACCCAGACCTCCTGGTATTCACACGGAAACAGGTTCCTAGTGAGAGGGGTACTGTGGTGAACATTTACTGCAGCCCAGCTATCCAAGGTTTGTCCCAACTTCTCCTCCAGAGGTGTCTGCTGGATATATGGGGCCTTCAGTTTCTGAAATATTTAGAAATGGTATCAAGAACTTAAATCTTTTTTTTAAGTTTCATTTGAACATTATGTCAGTGTATTGTGAATATATATATATATATATATATATATATATATATATATATATATATATATATATATATATATATATATATATATATATATATATATATATATATATATATATATATATATATATAGGGCCTTTCGGCAGGTGCCAGATTTAGCTACCTCGAAAAAATCTGGCAACCTGACCCTAACGGTCTTTTCTGCATTTGCGTGCAATCCTGCATTCTCAGGACTTTCCTGACATTTTCTTTGTCGGTTCATGGACCCACGCGGACCCTCGGACCCCAGGTTCGAACCAATTTCAGTCGGACTGAACCGCAAAGAAAATGGTCAGAAAAGAGAGTGAGGTGAACGCAGCGATTTTGCAAACTCAGGTAACTTCCTGATACCATTTTTAGGGGTTCACGGGCCCCCATGGGGCCCCTTCCCCAGACTTGAGGCCAATTTCAATGGGTTGAACCCCCCAAAATGGTGTCAGGAAAGAGCTTGAGGTCAATTTGAGCGAAGTGCAAATTTGCAAATCAAAATTCTGTTAGGGTCAGATTGCCAGATTTTTTCGAGGTAGCTAAATCTGGCACCTGCCGAAAGCTCCCTTTATACTGCTTATATATATATATATATATATATATATATATATATATATATATATATATATATATATATATATATATATATATATATATATATATATATATATATATATATATATATATATATATATATATATATATATATATATATATATATATATATATATATATATATATATATATATATATATATATATATATATATATATATATATATATATATATATATATATATATATATATATATATATATATATATATATATATATATATATATATATATATATATATATATATATATATATATATATATATATATATATATATATATATATATATATATATATATATATTATATATATATATATATATATATATATATATATATATACAAAAGATGCTTAAAGTTTGTTCCAAACTATAAAAATAACTCATCTTAAATGGGTCCATTTCAGACTCAGTCCCATCACCTTCAGTGCCTTTTCAATTTGCCTTGATGTGGAGGAGTAAAATTCGATGCAATATTACACTTTATTTCCTCCAATATAATCATCTTGACAGCTACGTACCACTCCGAGTTTAAAGTGAAGGTGCTGGGCTGTTGCCATAAGCAAATCAAATTCATCAAAGATATTGCTGAACATCGATTCAAAGCCCTTTTCATTTCCCTTTGTATGGCTTTGGTTGCTTTAGCAAGTAGTTGACTAAGTTTTTGGCATAGTTAAATTTTTGCACCTCTCGTTGCATTTCCACGAGATTGTCCTTGAGGAGAAAGAGGTTAGGCAATAGAACTCACGCGTACGCATTCTTCTCATCCTGCAACATATCCAGCCTAACAGCAATAGGCGTCATTATTTCGAT